>JAMYXO010002509.1:0-23483 GCA_033310375.1 Conus canariensis | reverse complement strand
GTAAAAAAAACAATGACTAAATACCTTGGCAAAAAAGCATGGACCTGATCTGGTTGAAAAAAAAAAAGGGCAGCGAGGTCAGTCATCCCTTTGGGCAAATTGATGGAAAAAAAAAAGAAAATCTCCGTGTCATTTCTCATCATAAA
This sequence comes from Conus canariensis, assembly GCA_033310375.1. Classification (NCBI taxonomy): domain Eukaryota; kingdom Metazoa; phylum Mollusca; class Gastropoda; order Neogastropoda; family Conidae; genus Conus; species Conus canariensis. The sequence goes on along the minus strand of JAMYXO010002509.1, from coordinate 23,337 downwards.
CCCGAAGAAAATCTTCCCCCTCTGATTTGTCGGTGGTCCATTTGCATTGCCTCCAGCTTCACCAACTTCACTAAAACTGTCAATCACCCCACCCACCCCTCATTTCTCTCTCTGAACTTCGCCATCTTTACTTACTAACGCACTTTCACTGCAGAGGGGGCAATTTGGCTGCATCATCGTTTTAAATACCCTTCAATCTGATCCTTAACCTTCAGTTTAAAACAAGTTCAACAGCTTACGGTTAGAAAACTTCAGGATCTGATCCTTCAGTTTGAAAAATTTTCAACAGCTTACGTGTTGGGATATCTTAAAGGTCTGATCCTTCAGTTTGAACAAGTTCAAAAAAGCTTACGTTTTAGAAAACTTCGGGATCTGTTTCCTTCAGTTTGAACAAGTTCAACAGCTTCACGTAAGCTGTAAACACGTGTTTCATGTCGGCTTCTCGCACCACTAGTGGAAGGCTGAGACGCCATTGTGATCTGACTGCAAACTGAGGACTGGGTTGGTGTAAAAATAGGTCGGTGGTCAGCGAACACATCATGATGTTTCACTCGCAGCATTGAAAGGTTACTCTATGATAATGAGACTATTACATGGCAAGCTTCACTTTTGAACACTCGGCATGATGTTGGCTCTAAAAATATACTAATGCGCAATCCACTATAGCGGATGTCGGAGAGAAAGCTTTATGCGCGGGGCATCCCCTGTCAGTGTAGAGAGACTTAAAAATACTGTGTTCTTTTAATCCACCTATGTGAAACTGTGCAAGAGAATAAACAAGCTTGGGAATATGCAGCTAGTCAAACACATGTATAAACGTGTGATTTCTATTAAGAGCGACGCAAAGACAGCTCTACATTTCATGTTCTATGCAGACACTCCTCCATATCCCTAGAATAGCCAGCGACCGTATGAAGCAATACATATCGCAGTGAACTAACCAACCATTTCTGAGAAATGGTTCAGGGAACTGTAACCCCCACCACCCGAAAAGTCAGTGCGTGTGAGTTATCCCGAGTTCACCTGAACAAGGACGAACAATGTTCTCACTCAATAATCGAACTAAAAAAGAGATTTTGAAATTTTTACTATTTTTTATTTCCTTTTATTACTTCTTTCTTTTTAACACAAGTAAATAAGTCAATTACTAGTACATAATACTCTTGATTATGAAAACTGCTGGCTACACTTAAAAGAAAATGCAGTTTGGATCATGAACAAACGTGAAAGCGCAGACACTGCAACCAACACACACAGAGAACAATGTTTTACTAACCTACACCATCACAATAAAATATAACACTGAGAACAAACTTTTGTTTAACATAACAATTAGACATACAGTACATAAGACAATGGCTCTTCAAAAAATACAATTACAACCTCAACATTAGAAACAGAACAGGCTTACCCGGAGTCAATACTAATAACATATACACACCAATCATAACATTCATTTTAACAATAAACGCACTGTTATATTCACACACTTTGCAGACATACTGTGCAGCTTTTGACAGTCACTATCTCAGTGACCAAGAGAGATAGGAATCGACACTTGTCCTCATACTTCTACAAAGACTAGATATGATTTTTTTTTTTCTTCCAAAATGCAACTTGCGTCCCATGGAATGGGTACACCATAGACATCAATGCACAATTTCAACGGAATGGGAAAAAGAGAATTCTTTTGTACGTTTTTCATTGTTTTAATAAAAGAAAGAATCAAGCTTATCCCATCAAGCCATTTTACCGTGACTCTGCATATGGAGACACCTCCAATTTCATGTACTGACAGAGAAAAAGCCTAGTCATTTCAACCGGATCAATGAATTAGACTTCAACTCTACTAACAACAGTTACACCATCTCTCGTAATTTATAAAACGCTGCATCTACCAGACAATAATTTTGCATCCCAACCACACAATAATCATTATGAAGCAACTCTGAGCTACAACAGAGTTCTTCCATCACAACAAGTCAATTAACCGTTCAATCAGCAAGGACAAAAGCAAAATATTTAACCTCATACAATCCAAATTTGTTTTCCTGTTAAACAAATGCCAATGAACTAATTGTAAAAAGAAAACTTAGTGAAACCGAACAAAAGGTCCGACATCTACCGGCGCTAAACCAATTTCAACTAATTTTAATCAGAACAAAGGGTCCAACAACGACCGGCGCTAAACCAGTTTCAGCTGATTTTAATCGAACAAGGAACTATGATGTTTTGAATGTGTTAATCCCAAAACTTCATTTAATCATTTGTTTCTTCAATTAAATTTGTTTCTTCAATTAACTATACTAATCTTTTATCAAACACCTAAAATAAACATAACATACCTGATTTAATATCTGCATGAACCCTCCACGTTGGTCCAATTCTCCACACCATGTGCCACTTCTGGCACGCGATTGTCCTTAACGGAAGTTGTCATTACTTCTGTTTTATCATCACTTCCATTTACATTTATTTTCCTTCATTTCTTATTTACCACCCATAATAAGAATAATAACAAAATATCCTAACTGCCTATAATGAATCTTAAATAAATGTTAGCGAACCGCCCAGAGTACGTGGACAAACGAGTCACAAGACGAAACACAACGCGTTTCGACCTCTTAGGTCTTCATCAGGTGAGACATTAACGAATAAAACAATGAAAATTCACTTAGCTTTGATCGCTTCAGATCACTTGGTAGGGTTCAGCGCAAGGAAGAAGGCGTTGAATGAGAACGAGGCTGTTGGAAGGGAAATAGTGAGCGAGTCAAAGTCATAATGAAGATAATAATATTACTGATAGGAATACTAATAATGGTCAAAATACTGAGGAAAAAAAAAAAAAAAAGGGGACAAGATTACTACCAATCTTAGTGTCAATAAGTATGGGTATGGGAGAAAGGAGAGTGGGTTAGAGGATTCTTAAACAGCTGGGTTGCCGTGGCAACAGTCCCAGAGGCGAAGGCAATGGTGATGTCAATGCCAGTGGTAGTATCAATACTAGCAATAGTATTACTGAATGATACTGCTAACAACGATAGTGAAGGTTAAGGTAATAAAAGCATGATACAGAAATATATTTAGAAAATACATTTTTATAATAATCAAATAAATAAATAAATGAAACATTAAAAATAATAATAAATTAAAAAATCAGTAAATAATAATAGTAATTAAAAAAATAAAATAAAAAAAATTAAAAAAATAAATAAATAATGATAATAAATGCATAAATAAGATAGCTATAAGTTGTGTGTGAGGTGAATAGTGGGAGATAAGGTAGTATGTGTGTGTGTGGTGGGAGGATATTATGGGCTGAGATTGAAGTGGTGGGTTGGTACATGTATACTTTAAGGTGTTGATGCTATGAGGGTGGAGGGAAGAAGGGGATGGGTTTACATACTAACTGGGGGAGGGGGAGGGGCAACATATTCACACCTATACACAATCTCTCTCTCTCTCTCTCTTCCCCCCCCCCCCCCCCCCTTCACGACCAACGATAAAGGAGCCAGCATTCTATTTATTATGTGTGTGTGTATGTGTGAGTGTGTGTGTGTGTTCCATTTGTAATATCAGCCTTATTCATTGGTTACCCCCACCTCCACCCCCAGCAACCGCCATATCCACCAACACCCCTACACACATCATTACTAGGGCAGGGGGAGGGGGGAGTAAGTCGATTGATGTAGCAAATGGAGAGACTCAGACAGTGTAGGAAAAGGGAAGATGATGATAGCTGCAACCTATGTCTGAGGTAAACAGAGGGAGGTAGGGTGGTATGGGTGTGTGTAGGTGGGGGATATTTCAGGCTGGAGCTGCAGAGATGGGATGGTACATACTACTTTTGGACGTTGATGCCATGAGGGTGGACGGTGCCCAGTTTGGCAATGAGATGAGATTCCTGCATAAGGCGTTCCAAGCTGTCACTCTTAGATGCCAAAGTGCCAAGACTTTGACATGGTTGATGTTGTGTTGGGCATGGTTGAAGTGTAGAGCAACTGGTTTGGGCCGATGGTGTGCGGATGTCGGCCAGGTGTTCAGAGATGCGCGTCTCAAGTGTGCGAGATGTCTCACCTACATAGATCTTACCGCACAGCTGACAGTGGATGGCATACACAATGTTGTGGCTCTGGCAGGAGAAAGTGCGTTTAATAGTGAAAGAGCCTGTGGGGCATGTAGGATGGTGTCGGTTGGTGAGAGAGCAGATTTTGCAGTTGGGTTTTGAGCAGGGGAAAGTACCTGGTGGCTTAGGTGTTGAGATTTTGTTCAGCTTAGAGCGCACCAGTAGGTCGTTGAGGTTTTTGTCACGTTTGAAAGTGATCATTGGTGTGGTCTCAAAGGCAGGTTTATGATTTTCTACTATGTGCCAGTTAGACTTCAGGATCCTGCAGATGGGCAGATTGTGAGGATGGAAGAGAAGGCAGGCAGTGGGTCTGTCTGTCTCTTTGGGAGGTTTAGTTTCCAGAGTAGATGTTCTGGATTTAGCTGCAGTGCGGCTGAGAGCATCACTGATGACGGCACTAGGGTATCCACGGTTGGTGAAAAAATCAGACATTTTGGCTGCTTGTATAGTGAAATCCTCTTCGCTAGAGCACAGTCTGCGTAGGCGAAGGAATTCAGAATATGGAATGCTATTTTTAGTGGACTGGTGGTGGGAAGATGTGTAGTCCAGGTATGAGTGCGCATCAGTAGGTTTGTAGAAGACTGAGGTTTGAAGCAGTCCATCTTTGAGGGAGATAGTGATGTCCAGGAAATTAACTGACTGTGAAATGGTGTAGGTCAGCTGGATGGATGGATGGAAGGTCTGTGCAAAGTTGAGGAAATTCTGGAGGTCATGTTCTGGCATGGATGTGGCTCCCAATCCATCATCTATGTATCTTTTGTAGAGCTCTGGTGTTGGGCCTGTGTAAGAGGTTAGTAGGCGGTGTTCTAGGTGTCCCATGAAGAGGCAGGCATAGGATGGTCCCATTTTGGTTCCCATAGTAACACCACTGATTTGTGAGAATGTGTGGTTGTTGAATTCAAAAGTATTGAGGGTGAGGACTAATTCTGCAAGTCTGACCAGTGTAGCTGTGGGAGGGTGTTGTTGGTTGGGGGGCCGTTTGTTAAGAAAGAATGCGAGGGCCTTCAGTCCATCAGCATGAGGGATGGAAGTGTAGAGAGAGACGACATCAAGGGTAAAGAGGAGGCTGGGTTTGAAAGTGGGATCTGTGTTGTATGAATTAATCATGTTGAGTGTGTGTGTAGTGTCTTTGAGGTATGTGGGGAGGCCTTGTACTATGGGTTGGAGGAGAGAGTCTAAGTACTGTGAAATGTGTTCTGTAGGGCAGCTGCATGCAGATACAATGGGTCTGCCGGGAGTATTGGTTTTGTGTATTTTAGGGAGCAGGTAGAAGGTGGGTTGTTTGGTGTCTGTCATTATGAGGAGTTTGGCTGTCTTTGGTAAGTTGTTATGTTTGATTTCTTGTTTAACTGTGGTTGAGATGAGTTTCTGGTGTTGGGGGAGGGGTGATGCTGTGAGTGGTGTATAGAAATTTGTGTCTGACAGTTGTCTGTGTGCTTCTTTTATGTACAACTGTTTGTCCCAGACCACCACTGCACCACCCTTGTCTGCTGGTTTGATGACAATGTCTTGTCTTTGTCTCAGTGATTCAAGGGCTTTTTGTTCATCCCGTGAGAGGTTGGAATTGCAGACAGGTTTGGATTTAACTTGAGAGATTTCTTTTCTACACTTTTTGATGTAGAGTTCAACTTCAGTGGATTTGTCAAGAGGTGGCTGGCGAAGCACTGGAGTTCGAAAAAGGTGGGTAAAAATGTCTGAGCTGTCTGGTAGAGGGGGCTTGGGCACACCGTCAAGTGCAGCCATCCATCTTAATTTTCTAAAGAATCTTTCAACATCAACGTGGTTTTGATATTTATTGGTGGCAGGCTGAATGGGAATAAATTTCAGACCTTTTGCCAGGACTGATCTTTCATCATTGGTGAGAGTCAGATTATCAGGAATGCAGCGAACAAGGTGGCGGTGTTGCTCATGGGTGATAGAAGGGTCAGTTTTGTGTGTAGGGGGATACAACTGGTCTGGGTTTGCCTCGTGTTTGTTTCGTAATTTTGATAACTTGTCTTGCTTAATCTGGTAGCAGTGATTGTGAATGAGCTGGTTGTGTGTATGGATGAGCTGTCTGAGTCTTGAAGCAGTGGCTATGGGCATGATGATTGTGGTTTGTTGTTTGAAATGTTGAAGAAGACGGGAGAGAGATTCCAGGGATGAATTGAGTGTTTTGATATGTGCCAACATGAGTCTACGGCTGGCTTGGAATAGAATTCTTGTAGTGGTAGTGGTAAGAGCGGTGTTATGAAGATCGGATGGGGTGTGAGAAAGTGAGAAGCCGCGAGGGGTGATTCGCAGTCAAATGCATTGTTTTAGAAAGTTGAGATGCAGATTTCGTTTTCTGAAACTGTGTTTTAGCATATCCTAGTGCAAATGGCTGGATGATAGGTGGCAGAAAATGAATGGACTGGTGAAAACTGGCATGTGTACGGGAGAGGAATTAGGGGGCCGGCATTATGTTCTGATTTAGGTTCTTAGAGTTGAGAGGTCAGGAGTGCCTGATTGCGATCGCACGTACACGACTAAAAACGTATGTTAAACGAAATACGGATCAATGATTAACAGTATACAATGATCGAAAGACGTATACACGATAACAATCACACACACTGATGACGTAAACAGAAATACAAAACAACGAAGGGTAGCAGTCAGTATGAATCAAAATAGATCTAGTTGCAAAGCGAGAGGACTGCAGGCGGAAATCTAAACAAATCTTAAATAAATGTTAGCGAACCGCCCAGAGAACGTGGACAAACGAGTCACAAGACGAAACACAACGCGTTTCGACCTCTTAGGTCTTCATCAGGTGAGACATTAACGAATAAAACAATGAAAATTCACTTAGCTTTGATCGCTTCAGATCACTTCGCAGGGTTCAGCGCAAGGAAGAAGGCGTTGAATGAGAACGAGGCTGTTGGAAGGGAAATAGTGAGCGAGTCAAAGTCGTAATGAAGATAATAATATTACTGATAGGAATACTAATAATGGTCAAAATACTGAGGAAAAAAAAAAAAAGGGGGGGGGACAAGATTACTACCAATCTTAGTGTCAATAAGTATGGGTATGGGAGAAAGGAGAGTGGGTTAGAGGATTCTTAAACAGCAGGGTTGCCGTGGCAACAGTCCCAGAGGCGAAGGCAATGGTGATGTCAATGCCAGTGGTAGTATCAATACTAGCAATAGTATTACTGAATGATACTGCTAACAACGATAGTGAAGGTTAAGGTAATGAAAGCATGATACAGAAATATATTTAGAAAATACATTTTTATAATAATCAAATAAATAAATAAATGAAACATTAAAAATAATAATAAATTAAAAAATCAGTAAATAATAATAGTAATTTAAAAAAAATAAAATAAAATAAAATAAAAATAATAATAATGATAATAAATGCATAAATAAGATAGCTATAAGTTGTGTGTGAGGTGAATAGTGGGAGATAAGGTAGTATGTGTGTGTGTGGTGGGAGGCTATTATGGGCTGAGATTGAAGTGGTGGGTTGGTACATGTATACTTTAAGGTGTTGATGCTATGAGGGTGGAGGGAAGAAGGGGATGGGTTTACGTACTAACTGGGGGAGGGGGAGGGGCAACATATTCACACCTATACACAATTCTCTCTCTCTCTCTCTCTCTCTCTCTCCTCCCCCCCCCCCCCCCCCCCTTCACGACCAACGATAAAGGAGCCAGCATTCTATTTATTATGTATGTGTGAGTGTGTGTGTGTGTGTTCCATTTGTAATATCAGCCTTATTCATTGGTTACCCCCACCTCCACCCCCAGCAACCGCCATATCCACCAACACCCCTACACACATCATTACATCATTACCTGCCTATAATGAATTAATAAAAAATGATCATTAACAATCTTAATAATTTCGATCTACAATTTTGACTTTCTACCCAAAACAACCAAATAGACTAGCTAACTTACCAAAATCAACTATGATATTGGGAACGTTACAGAACACAAATGTAAAACCTCACTATATTCGGCTTGAACTCTTCACAGGGCCGAATACATGATTTGTTTAAGTGGGGACTTCGTTATAACCAAACAGATTGCCTGCTGGGGACCCTAAAACCATTTTGTTACAAGCAACATTTCGTTACATCTGACTGCATTAACATCCAACGTATTTTCAGTCATGTAAGGAAGGATTTTTGATGGAGCAAACCTTTTTGCTTCATTCTATCAGGCATTCGTTACATCTGACTTCGTTATTGGCGGCTTTGACTGTAGTTTGTTCTTGTGTCAATTTGTATTGTGATGAATAGGGACCATGTATGTGTGTGGAGAGAGAGAGAGAGAGGGGGGGGGGGGAGAGAGAGAGAGGGTGTGTGGTGGGGTGTGTGTGTGCACATATTAGAGGGTAACAGAAAGATGAATGTGTCTGTTCAAGTACTTGCGTCCACAGGTGTGGTGCTTCATAAATGCCACCTATCATTATCATTAGCATAATCAGTTCTGCTCATTAAAAACCAAAACACAGCAATAGGATCACTGCATTCAATTAAAAAAACTGAGTAATTCTGCTCATTGAAGAAAGCAAAACAGTACAAACGAAGCATTGCACAAGGTATCAAAACTGGACAAGTCTGCTTATGGAATGGTATAAAAGGCACATTACACTAGACAATAAATTAACAACCAAATCTGCTCATAAGAAAAGCACAGCAGAAGAAAAGGAACACTGCAATAGACAGTAAATTTACAACCAAACCTGAAAAAGCAAAGCACATGTGGCTGGACAGAAGTTTACTTCTGCAAACGTTTAATATTCATGCTCTTGAAGAGCATGTTTCGTTTTATTGTTGCTATTTTTATTCTTTTGTATGTAGTTGAGCTGATAAGGGTAGTGCAAGTGCATAGGGATTTCAGCGAATTCCGATCTTTTGTCAGAAGAGTTATCCGCCTTGGTGCCAAATTAGCTTGGTTCCAGAATTATCTTTAGAATGCCAGTGGACGAGTAGGAATACAATAGTTGGGTTGTGGATATAATCAGTCTACTTGGCATAATCTCTGTTTAGGAACGTGCACAAATTACCAGAATTAATGGATATTTATTCATGGTAATGACAAAGCATTAATTAATACTGTTATTTACTGAAGCTCAGGGCCTATATTCTGCTGCGTATTAGCTGTTGGTGTAAACAGGAGGCAATAATACCAGCCTCCCACCAAAATGCGATCTCTTCCCCACTGCTTGTCACAGCTAGCAGAGGTGTTGCCTGTTCGTTTGGGAAAGGAAGACCAGTTTCATGCTGGTTAGCCACAGCACCAAGGCAAAGGTGATTATCTTTTGAGGTATGTCAGAATAAGTTCATTGGGAATCTGGTTGTTATAGATAAATATTTTTGTTGTTGTTGACTTGTTTAAGTGTTTTAAAGAAAATGTTACGAGCCACTTAATGGAGATGTTGACAAGACTAAGACTAGGAGTTTTCACTTAGGAGGAGAACTGGTTGTATTTTTCTTTCAAAAAGTCTTGGACAGCTCTCTCTCTCTCTCTCTCTCTCTCTCTCTCTCTCTCTCTCTCTCTCTCTCTCTCTCTGTACATGTTATTATTTTTTTTTTTTTTATGGAATCAGTACCTGATGTGATGGCGGTTGGAATGAATTATCCAGTTATGCTCATTCCTTGTAGTTACAGTGCTGTTGAAAGCAGTTCCTGAAAATCAATGCTGATCTATCTAATTTTCATTTTAGATGTGTCAGAAACTCCGTTTTTGAATTGTGTTCCATTTCTTGGCTACACTCGGGCCTAGAATTACGAAGTTGGGCGAGTTGCGAAGATGGGTGAATAAAGGGAAGTAACCCCTTTTTGAATAGTAGACCATTGAAACGTATGAGTTGCTTCCCTTTGCTGTATTCTTGCTGACTATGTTGATGCCAGGCACGTATTATTTTTTTGAACATCATGTGAGTCTTGGTGTTATGATTTAGGGACACACATGTTGCCCTTTTCAGAGGACGCCTGTTCCACACCAGAGAGGTGGCCGGGACAGATGAATGGGTGTGTGTCTCAACACCCTGTCCTGAGGTAGATAATGTTTTTCCCCATGTGATATTCTGTTGTAACTTTTTGTTTTGTTTTGACATTTTTCAGCACGCCTCTGTGCAATTCATTGTACCTTTGGTACCATGGATTTTTTTTGTAAAGCTGGTGGTCACAATGGTTACACAAGCCAATGTGTATGCAATCAATGGTATTGAATGAAGATGATATGTTTTTCTTTTGTCAGAGCCATTGATTGAATGATGTTGTGTATGTATTATTATGAATAAATGTAATTTTTTGATATTATGATAGACTAACTGAATCTGAGGAGTAATAATCTAGTCCATGTCCTGTTGATATAATTGCTGTTTTCCTGTTCTGTTGTCTTAATAGACACAAGGATCCGTGCTGCTAGCATGCAGTACAACCTTTACTGTAACAGAACAGATGCCAGATTGTTCACAGTATTTTAATGTTGTTATTTTATTTTGTTTTCCTTCCATTGTTATGTTGAATTGATTGTTTTGCAGATTCACCCATGGCTGTGTGCTCTAAAGATTTTTTATGTCAATTTCTTTTCATCAGACTACCAATATAGTCTTGTGGATGTTTGCAGCATAACATGACCTGAGACTTTTAAGAGTGGTCTGTGTCACAATTTTCTTCTTGATGTGCTTATTTGCAGAGGAATTTCTGTGTATCGAACATAAATAAATCCATTACTTCTTTTCAGGTGCTGTACTGTTATTATGCAAATTGTGTACTCATAGTTACACATGTATATTTCCTTTCATTCATGTTTCTGGAAATTTCTCATTTTGTTGCCAGTTTTCTAAATATGATTTCCTGGTAATTTTCCAGGTTGGTTGGTTGGTTGGTTTGGTTTTGATTGACTGAGGAACTGAAATAAACAAAAAGTCAAACATCAACACGGTCTTGGGTGATGGATGGATGACTCTCCCCCCTCTGCCCTTGACCGCTTACACATGGCGCTGCGAGCAGGATGAACAAGTGCCAACCTCAGGACGCGGGATCAGGCCCTTGGATGTGAAGTTACAGCAAGGAAGGTTTTCATTTTTTTCATTGAAATTTTGAATTTATACCTATGGTGCGGTGGAGATGGCAGGCCAGATCATTGTTTTGCGAAGGAGCTGACCCTGTCGTTGATTTCAGCATGATGGGAAACTGTCATGGCACAGTGATTGAATGATGTATCTGATTATTGTGAATTGATATGTTTGTTTTTTTTTGATGGAAGGACCACCCTGATATGACCCATGTTGGTCAGCTGAGCTTTAATGTGGACTGACATGGACTGGATGTTATTGTGCATAATTTAGAAGTTGAAAGATTGATGTTAGAGTATGAGCATAAGTATCTGTTAGTGTGGGAATTTTTTTCTGTCAAGCCTTTCTTTGTAATGCGTACTGATATCTCTAGGATTTCACTTTCCCTTTTTTGTGTGTGTTCATATCTTTTCTAGCGTAACCTTTTAGTATATATCTATTCTTCTTCAAAAGATTATTGAAAGATGGCTGAGGTGACTGTGACGTCAACGTAAATTATGACGTCAACTTAAAATGACATAGGTAACTGCATGACGAAAATAATAAGATAAGACGAGAGAAGAGGAAGAACTAAGGGCCGAGGCTTTGGTGTGCAGCCTAATTTATTTTGTTTTAATCGTCGTTTTCTCCGTAGTGTTACTATGTGGAGAGGCTGACTTTCAAGTCAGTAGTACATTGATATTCACTGTGTATGTGCGATACTTCTGATGACAGTACCAGCGAAATATGTACCAGGAAATTTAATTGTTATAGAAATGTTGTGAATGCTGTGTCGCCGAGAGTGACTTAAAACTCCTGCAAGAATATTTATGTGCTCTAATTGTACCACCTCATGTGCGTCGGTGGGCTGAATTTATTGATGTGAACATTGTAATATCAATACACGGAGAAACTAATTAATTTGTGTTTTAGATCAACAATACGTCGAATCGAAGTTTATTGTGTTCTATGGGACTTTGCTGAAATCGTGTTCTCCGGGGATTCAATATTGATTGCTGTTCCTTGTGAATCTGCAGTTCTTCAATGGTTTACTGTGCCTTATGAATCTGCGGTTCTTCTTCTATGGATTGCTGTGCTTTGTGAATCTGCGGCTCTTCTGCTATGGATTATTGTGCCTTGTGAATGTAAATCTGCGGTTCTTCTTCTGAAAGTTCTACGTGATTTATTGTGCTTGTTGTGTGGAGACTCTGTTTCTTCTTCTTCATCGCTTGTGTTTGTGAACGGCTGTGTTTACCGTGTGGGGACCTTGGTTATCCTTCTTCGTCTTATTTTAATGCTGTAGACTGTGGCTTGGGTACTGTGGAACCGAGTGCGTTGATTGTATATGTGAGACACTGTGGACGGCGCCGGCAAGATCTGTGAGTGATATCAAGATATGTACTATGATATGCTGATGTCTGATGATTGAAGTTCCTATGTATTGATATCTTGATCTATATGCTATGTAGTAACATATATTGATTTGTACCAGTTCACATGAATGTATGTTTGATGGTTCAGGCAGCATAATTATAAAGAAAAAAAATCTAACTCGTGTGTTGCCTGGCTATCCATGTGCGTTTGGTGTGGGTGTGCATAGGGAATAATTATTACACGCATCCAAACTTTTGAGAGCGAGAGTCAGACAGCAAAACACGCACCGCACACCATCCGTAACATCTGGTGACCCCGTAGTTAAATTTCTTTTGCTGTTGAATTAAAAATCGCCTTAGTGGTAGGATTTGTTTTTGTACACCTATAATTGCCCAATTAGAAGTAATAGGTCATGTTCACAGACTTTTCTTTTGAACAATTGAGTTGTGTTGTATTGTTTTGTTTTATGACTGTTCTTGTCTACTTTCTTTCCCGTCTCCAGCGTAACGGGGTATCTCCTTCTGTATAGTTTCTGGAGATACGAGGGCCTAGTTCCTAGTTCTTCCTTCCTTTGTGGGCTTTATTTTTGTTACCTTCTGTTACCCCTCAGATTATTTCTGTTTCTATCTTTACTTGGGGATTGTGTTGCTTCTTCAGCATTCTTAGGGCTCTTTTCTCTTGAATGAGTGAGTGTGTGAGTGGCTGCCCTGAACCAGTTTTGAAAAAAATTATTAGCCGTTTCATTTTGAATGCTTAGTGTGTGAAAAAAATAACAACAATACATTGATTATATTTGTTATTACTCTCATGTCGTTGCTTGATTTATACTTGTTGCTGAAAATTTGGTATTGATTATCGCTTGTGTTTTTCTTTCTCCCCATATCCCTGAAATCCTGTTTCATTGTTTATCTCTATCTTTTTGTTGGTTGGGTTTGATAATACTTAGTCTTTTTAAGAGTGATTGTCGTTAATGTTTGTTTGAGAAAAAAAAAAAAAAAAACCTGTTTGGAATTCATATATATATTTTAGTGGACAGGGGTTTCAAACCTTTTTTGCTTGTGATAGCAATTGTTTGTATTTGATCCACTAGTGTGTGTCTCGGGTTTGACAGGACATTATTTCATATTTTCATTATGGCACAAAAGGCTAAGGAAGAAAGTCCTGTTGTGTCCTCTATGGACGAGGACAAAGTTTTCGCTAAATATTTACAACGAGGTAAGGTATGTGGTCTGGAGGGAGAAGATCTGTTGGCCTATGTGGATAAATGCATTGCTCAAGATATGGAAAGAGAGGAAAGAATCAAAATGAAAAGAATGCAGGAAGAAGAGATAACTAAAAGAGAACACGAGCGAATGCAAGAAGAAACTAAAAGAGAGCAGATGCAAGAGGAAACTAAAAGAGAGCAGATACAAATACAAGAGCAAGAAGAAACAAAAAGAATGCAAGAGGAAACAAAAAGAATTCAGCAAAGAGAGATAGAGGAAACTAAAAGAATACAGTTACAAATAACTTCTCAGCAGAGTGCGGTCTCAAGACAGGACAGTGAGAGTCAGGGTTCTAGTTTTCCCAGGTTTAACGCCCCTCGTCCTACTTTTCCTAAGTTGCCCCCTTTCAAGGAAAGAACTGATGATATAGACAGTTACTTGTTTCGTTTTGAAACCCATGCTCGGTCCTTAGGATGGTCTGAGAGTTTGTGGGTTACATACCTGTCTGCACTACTTGAGGGTTCCGCTTTAACTCTCTATCACAGTCTCGCTGAAAATAATGTTGTGTCTTACGAGCTTTTGAAAGAGAGCTTGCTGAAAAAATTTCAATGTACTCCAGATGGTTTTCGTAAGCGTTTTCGTGAGGCTAAACCTAGCTCAGATGAACCTTTCGAGACCTTTGCAGTTGAACTTAGACGTTTGTTTGACCGTTGGGTCTCTTTGTCAAAAAATGATAAGTCTTTTGAAGGTCTGGTGGATCTTATCTTGCGTGAGCAGTTTTTGGAGTGTGTCTCTGAGGACTTAGCTACTTTTTTGTGTGAAAAAGATGTGAAAACGTTTGATGAAATGATCAAGTCTGCAGAGTCATACAGATATGCTCATCCCACTAAGGTGCTTTCTAGGAAAGCTGATGTAAACATTTTTGCTTCTGTTGGATACAAAACTCCTGGTCAATTTGATAGAAATCCGTATCCCGGTCAGTCTGATAGAACTCCGTACTGTGGTCAGTCTGACAGAGGAAACAGATACTCTACTTTTCAAAACAGTGGCCACTACTCTGGTTCCTCAGCTGATCGCAGAAGTAACTTCGGTGGTAGCTGTTATTGTGGTCATCAGAGCTCTGGTTACTCAGCTGGTCGTGGAAATAACTTTGGCGGTAGCCGTTATCGTGGTCGTGGCGCCCGTCATACCTGTGGCAGTAAGAGTCCCCCAGGAAGTGCTTCTGATCAGTTTGCAAGTGTTGTGTGTTTTTTGTGTAAAAAGACAGGACATGTAGCTGCTAGGTGTCCATGGAAGTCAGGTAGAAACCCTTGTAGAATTTGTAGCCTTAGCCACCCAGGTGAATGTCCTTTTGTGGTTGGTAACTCTACTGTTGCTGAGAACTCAGCTGACAGCAAACAGTCCATTGCTTGTTGCTCTGTTCTTGATATTCCTTTTGCTTGTCTAGCAGCTGGTGAGTTCACAGGCAAATTACGTTTGGAGTCTGGTTCTGTGAGTGGCACTTTGAGTTCTGTTCTGCGTGATACTGGTGCTACCATTTGTGGCGTTCGCAAAGGATTAGTTTCTGACAGTCAGATGTTAGGAACCACAGTGAAGTGTGTTTCTTTTGGTGGTCGTGTGGATGAGTTTCCACTGGCTACAGTTTCAGTCAGTTGTCCTTATTTTGTGGGTGATTTGACTTGTTGTGTCTTGGATAGCCCTGTCGCAGATCTCATTGTGGGTAATGTACCTGGAGTTTCTGTGAGTGGTGAGTTTACTGATGTATCTGGTACACGTTTCTCTGTAGCCACCGTTACGAGGGCTACAGATAAACATGTTGTGGACAAAAAGCCTTTGTGTCAGATCACTGATGATCTGAACATTTCCCGTTCTGATCTTGTTCAGAAACAGAAGGATGAGTCATTGAAGTCTTGCTTTCAGTTAGCGTCTTCTGATGTGTCTGCCGTGTCTACTTCTGATGTTGTACCTACAGTCGTTCTTTCACAAGGTACTTCAGTGCCTGGGTCACAGATAGCACCTTTGGCTTGTGAGCAAGAACAGGGTTCTTTGGACAGTTCTCCAGGAATTGGTCTTTCTGTGGATCCCTCTCCGGAGTCTGTACTGTTCATGAAGTAGTTTGTACAGTTGGTGTCGTCCAGGACTGTGATGACGCTTTAACCATTCCCACTTTAACTGTTCCGATGGCGTCTTCTATGCCAGATGAAGATGTTCGTTCTGTACAGTTTGATTGTTCTTTGTCTGACAGCAGTTCCAGGGAGTTGCGTGCAGTCTTTGACGATTTCCAGGACATTTTGAGTCCTAAACCAGGTTCTTTCTCAGGTGATGTACTATTACAGATCCCTCTTACAACAGATGTCCCTGTTAGAAAGAAATGTTATGAAATCCCCTTTTCTGCGAAAGAGGTTGTTGAGAGAGAGATTGGTATCATGTTGGATCTTGGTATCATTGAGCCATCGAATAGTCCGTATGCATCTCCAGTTGTGTTCGTCAGGAAGAAAGATTGTACGTGTCGTTTCTGCATTGATTTCATGTCTATTTCTTGGACTCCTGAGTGTGCTGAAGCTTTGAGGAAGATTCAGGGAATCTTGTCTTCTGCACCTGTGTGTTGTTACCTAGATTGGTTAATACTTTTGTGTTCAGGAATGATGCTAGTTCTGTTGGTTTGGATGCTGTATCGCTCCAGGAGAATGATGATGTTCTTCACCCAGTCGTGTTTGCTAGTCGAAAGTTGCTGAATCGTGAGAAGGCGTACAGTACTATTGAGCGGGAATGCTTAGCCATTGTCTCTACCCCATGGGGGTATGGAGAGGCTGACCAAGTGGTCAGTAGACATGTGTGGTCTCTACCCTGTGTGGGTATGGAGAGGCTGACCGAGTGGTCAGTAGACATTGTATGTGCATTGCCATCCGGGTGTGGGGTGCAGCCCATGCCCAGCCATTGTCTCTACCCTGTTGGGGTATGGAGAGGCTGACCGAGTGGTCAGTAGATATGTGTGGTGTCTACCCTGTGTGGGTATGGAGAGGCTGTCCGTGAGGTCAGCAACAAGCTAGCATGTCAAAGGGCTTCAGAGTTCATTGGGACGACAGCTTGTGTTTTTCTGTGAGCCGTGAGTGGCTTCGTTTTCCGTCGGGTGAATGTGATTTCTGGGTTTGTGTATTCTGCTGTTTGTTTACTTCTTAAAAAAAAAAAACAATTCGGTCATTGTTTTTTGTTTGAGGAGGGGGAGTATTGTGACGTCAACGTAAATTATGACGTCAACTTAAAATGACATAGGTAACTGCATGACGAAAATAATAAGATAAGACGAGAGAAGAGGAAGAACTAAGGGCCGAGGCTTTGGTGTGCAGCCTAATTTATTTTGTTTTAATCGTCGTTTTCTCCGTAGTGTTACTATGTGGAGAGGCTGACTTTCAAGTCAGTAGTAAGTTGATATTCACTGTGTATGTGCGATACTTCTGATGACAGTACCAGCGAAATATGTACCAGGAAATTTAATTGTTATAGAAATGTTGTGAATGCTGTGTCGCCGAGAGTGACTTAAAACTCCTGCAAGAATATTTATGTGCTCTAATTGTACCACCTCATGTGCGTCGGTGGGCTGAATTTATTGATGTGAACATTGTAATATCAATACACGGAGAAACTAATTAATTTGTGTTTTAGATCAACAATACGTCGAATCGAAGTTTATTGTGTTCTATGGGACTTTGCTGAAATCGTGTTCTCCGGGGATTCAATATTGATTGCTGTTCCTTGTGAATCTGCAGTTCTTCAATGGTTTACTGTGCCTTATGAATCTGCGGTTCTTCTTCTATGGATTGCTGTGCTTTGTGAATCTGCGGCTCTTCTGCTATGGATTATTGTGCCTTGTGAATGTAAATCTGCGGTTCTTCTTCTGAAAGTTCTACGTGATTTATTGTGCTTGTTGTGTGGAGACTCTGTTTCTTCTTCTTCATCGCTTGTGTTTGTGAACGGCTGTGTTTACCGTGTGGGGACCTTGGTTATCCTTCTTCGTCTTATTTTAATGCTGTAGACTGTGGCTTGGGTACTGTGGAACCGAGTGCGTTGATTGTATATGTGAGACACTGTGGACGGCGCCGGCAAGATCTGTGAGTAATATCAAGATATGTACTATGATATGCTGATGTCTGATGATTGAAGTTCCTATGTATTGATATCTTGATCTATATGCTATGTAGTAACATATATTGATTTGTACCAGTTCACATGAATGTATGTTTGATGGTTCAGGCAGCATAATTATAAAGAAAAAAAATCTAACTCGTGTGTTGCCTGGCTATCCATGTGCGTTTGGTGTGGGTGTGCGTAGGGAATAATTATTACACGCATCCAAACTTTTGAGAGCGAGAGTCAGACAGCAAAACACGCACCGCACACCATCCGTAACAGTGACTTTGGACAGTATTGCTGAAGAATTAGCAGCTTTGAAAAATAATGCTCAGAGGGTAATTATAGCTCCAAGGGAAAAGTCAGTCAAGGCGTTTTCAGGGACAGGTCACCCAACAGTGGAAGAGTTTGAGAAGGATGTTAAAATATTTGGTCAAGTAGGGGTCTCCAAGAAACGGATCAAGGTGAAAAAGTAGATGTCATTTATAGCCACTTGACAGAATGTGTCAAGAGTGAACTGTTGTGTCACCCCACGGATGACACAAGTGACCCCGATAAGCTTTTCAAAATTCTATATAAGGTGTGGGGGGAGCAACGGTCTGTCAGTCAGCTGCTGGGGACTTTTTACTCCATCTCACAGAGGGGGTATGAAGGGGTTAGGGAGTATTCCCACAGGCTGAATGAAGCCTTTACAGATGTGACAAAGAGGCAGCGAAAAGAGGATGCAACGCAGCAGCCGCTGGATCAGACAATTCTGCGAGACCATTTTGTGGCTGGTCTCTGCAATGGTCAGCTGAGAAGGCGTCTGAGAGAGCAGACACACAAACTCCCAAATTCCTCCTTCTTAGAGCTTAGAGATGAGGCTCTAAGATGGATGGAAGATGAGGAGAAAGAGGGTGCCACTGAAGCTGTCTCGGCTCAGGCGGAGGCATCTGTCAAGCAGATCCAAGCCATGGAGGCCATTGTAGCAAAATTAGAAAAAATGGAGGGCAGGATGAGACAGATGGAGGAGCAGCTCTGTGCAGAGAAGCGCCCAAAGCCACAATCAGGGGAAGCGGCAGGCAAACGGAAACTGCCATTTGCCAGAGATGGAAGGCCAATATGCCTGGGGTGCGACAGGCCAGGCCATATTCGCCGCAACTGCTCAGATCTGCCGAGGCAGGGAAATGACATTCCTCAGTAGTGACGAGTCGCACTGCTGAGGGGCAACCTTCCGGCTCACTCAGTAAAATCCTAGGGAGATGTCCGTATGCCAAGGTGTTGGTTAACAACAAGGAAGTTGATGCCCTTGTGGACACTGGGTCACAGGTTACCATGATGGGGGAAGGCACATTCAAAGAACTCTTTGGGTGCTCTCCCCTACAACCAGTGGCTGGTTGGCTGCGAGTCACTGCAGCTAATGGCTTGGACATTCCCTATGTAGGATATTTCGAAGCTGACGTGGAAATCTGGGGCACCACAGTAAGGGGCAAGGGCATTCTGGTGAGGTCCTCTACATCTGCATTGGATGTTCCTGTCATCCTAGGGATGAATGTGTTGCGGGAGGTAATGCCAGATGTCAGTACCCCAGTGGTGCAGGGTTTTGCACGGGTGGCAGGAAGGGAGTCTGTATATATCCCGCCTCGGGCAGTGGCCAGCCTCAGAGCAACTGGGGCAGTAAATAGAACACTGCAGGATCAGGAAGTGTTGACTGAGCCGCTTCCGCACTTCAGTCACAAAGGTTTGCTTGTCCCACCCACGGTAAGCAAGGTCAAAGGCAATTGTTTTCTTGTTCAGGTCATTAATGTCAATGACGAAGGCGTTGTCTTGAGACCAGGGACAAGAGTTGGCACAGTGCAGCTATTCAAACAGGAGCTGCCCCCAGGTAAAGTGTCAGTGGAAGTTAGCTGCAATCAGATCCATGTCTCGGTTAACTCCACTGAGACTGACAGTGAGGTACAAGGCGGAGAGTGCCCCGTTAACCTTGAGGGTATAGACTGCACTGACAGCCAAAGGCAGCAGCTAGAGGAGTTGCTGAAAGCCAATGCGGATCTGTTTTTCCGCGATGACTGTGACCTGGGGTACACAGACAGGGTCACACACAAGATCCGCCTTAAAGATGATGTCCCTGTGGCCTCAACCTTTCGGAGGATCCCACCAACACAGTACCAGGAGGTGAAGGAGCATATCCAAACTCTTATGGACAGAAGGATTGTCCAGAAAAGCTCCAGTGCTTATGCATCTCCGGTAGTAGTTGTCCGAAAGAAGGACAACTCTATCCGCCTCTGCGTCAATTACCGTCGCCTAAATGAGAAGGCCATACCAGATGCCTATCCCCTCCCAAGGATAGATGATTCATTGGATGCACTTGGAGGGGCTAAGTTGTTTTCCACTCTGGATTTGGCAAGTGGCTACCCTTCTCTACCCCATTCGGATTGTTCGAATACCTGAGAATGCCAGTGGGTTTGTCCACCGCCCCAGCCACTTTCCAGAGGCTGATGCAAAGCACAATGAATGATCTGGCATTCCAAATCCTCCTGGTGTATCTGGATGATCTGCTGGTCTACAGCCAGACTTTTGAGGAACATCTGGAGCACCTGAAAATTGTATTTCAGCGTTTGCGTGAGGTCGGGCTGAAGCTCAACCCCCAGAAATGTCATATCGCACAACGGCAAGTGGAGTATTTGGGATACACTGTCTCGTCTGAGGGAATCGCAACCTCAGACTCGAAGATCAAAGCTGTGGCAGACTGGCTAAGACCGCAATCGCTGCGAGAGCTGAGATCTTTCCTTGGGTTTGCCAGCTACTACAGGCACTTTGTGAAGGGTTTTGCCAGTCTAGCCAAGCCACTTAACCAACTGGTCTCTCTGACATACCAGCAAGAGAAAGAAAAGAAGCGGAAGAGCCAGCTGGTATCTATTGTGATGGCATGGAATCCTCAGTGTCAAAAGGCATTTGAGGATCTAAAAAAAACTTTGACCTCTGCACCCGTACTAGGGTACGCAGATTTCAAACTGTCTTTTGTCCTGGAAACAGATGCTTCCTTGGACGGCTTGGGGGCTGTGCTGTCACAACACCAGGGAGGAGAGCAGCGAGTTTCGCATATGCCAGTCGGTCTCTCCGTCCATCAGAGAGAAATATGCTCAACTACAGTAGCATGAAGCTGGAGCTCTTGGCACTTAAATGGGCCATGTGCGAAAAGTTTCGACCCTACCTTCTGGGCACCCACACTGTAGTTCTGACTGATAACAACCCCCTTAGTCACATCCAGACAGCCAAATTAGGGGCAGTAGAGCAAAGATGGGCAGCTGACTTGGCATGTTTTGACTTCACCGTGAAGTATCGATCGGGGAGAGAGAACAAGAATGCTGATGCATTATCTCGAAACCCTGTGTCTGGGCCAGAGGGTCCTGGCGAGGAAGAGGTGAGTGCAGTCTCGTGTAGTGGGACACACATGGTCGGAACAGTGCATGAAATCGTTCATCGCACAACGGTGGAACCATTGGAGGCAATCCAAGCGAAAGCTGACCTCCCCTCTGTCTCTCTTCCTGAGCCACCCCCAGCTATGCAGTTCCCTTCATTATCGCTTTCTGAGATACAGGAAGCACAGCGGAAAGACAGAAGCATAGCCTCTCTCATCCCATTTGTGGAGTCCCATTGTCGTCCTCCTGGGAAACAAATTCGGACCATGGATGCTGACCAGAAAGCCCTTCTGCGGCATTTTGACCGGCTGCATCTTAAAGAGAAGGTGCTTTACAGAGTGGTGGAGGATGTGACAGAGGGACGGGTGTCACAGCTCGTTGCCCCTGAAGGCCTTCGTGCCCATCTCCTCCACATGGCACACCAGGACTGTGGTCATCAAGGGCCAGAAAGGACTCTCGACCTTCTCTGACAGCGAGTGTTTTGGCCCAACATGCATCTAGATGTGGATGAATGGTGCAGGCGTTGCCGGCGCTGTCAGACAGCCAAGGTGCAGAACAAAGTGGCCCACACTCCTATGGGTCATCTGCTGGCTACCAAACCCCTTGAGGTCATAGCAGTTGACTTCACTGTACTGGAGCCCGCCAGTGATGGCACAGAAAATGTTCTAGTCATCACAGACATTTTCACCAAATACACAGTGGCCATCCCAACACGGGATCAGACATCTGCTGTTGTAGCCAAAGCTCTGATCCAGAACTGGTTCCAGTATTATGGTATCCCACAGCGGATTCACTCTGATAAGGGGCGTTGTTTCGAGTCGGCCATAATTCATGCATTATGCCGCCATTACGGGATAACAAAGTCCCACACCACCTCATACAACCTTGCAGGAAATGGCCAGTGCGAACGGTATAACCGTACCATGCACAACTTGCTCAGGACTCTCCCTGAAGAGTAAAAGCGTCGCTGGCCACAGCATTTGGCAGAGATAACGTGGATGTACAACTGTACACCACACAGTGCCACAGGGGTGTCCCCATTCTACCTCATGTTTGGGAGGAAACCCCGGCTCCCCATTGATATCTTTCTGGGAGAGAAAGAAGAGGAGTGGAAGGCAGTCATGCCAACCCAGTGGTTGGAGGGACATGTGGAGTGTCTGAGAGTGGCTCACAGAAAAGCAGGGGAGCAACTCCACATCCATGCTTCCAAGAGGAAGGCCAGGCAAGACCAGGGCAATCCCACCCCAGACCTCCAACCGGGAGATCTTGTCCTGACCAGAAAACATAGGCCAGGGTGGAATAAGATCCAGGAATCTGGGGGGAGCGGATCTTCTTTGGGTTCAGGTGCCTGGACCCGGAGGTGGGCCATTCACCATTGCCCCACTGGATGGTGTTGGCACTATGGTGAAGGTGAACAGGCATGAAATTTGTCAGTTTCTCCCCACTGTTGTGGAGCCTCTTGGAAAGATGGATCCTGAGAGTCGCTCTGAGCCACCTCCAGCAGTGACCACACATCTAGAGTGGCACATTGCCCCATGGCCCACTGCCAAAGGGAGTCAGGGAACTTCCCCTGAAACCCCTCCTACCCCACCTGCTGCCCCACAGTCCCCTGATCAGCAGCCACTGACAGACAGGAGCGGCACGACTGTCCGCAGATCTGCCCGCTCCAACAAGGGGGTTCCCCCACGCTGGAAGTGGAAGTAAGAATGTTTGGTGTGTGGATAGCATGTTCGGATAGTCATGCACCTCCTCCATCTTTTGGAATCTTTTGTTTCTTTTTTTGGTTCTTTTTTGTCATGGGCATGTGAATGTATTCAGCCAGGTGGACACTTTTTTTTGTTGGGAAAGTTTTTTTTTGTTGTTGTTGGGTTGCTTGATAATGCTTTCAACTGGGCTGAAGGCAGTTCATTTGCATGTATTGATAACAGATGTTTGTTGAACATTGAATTTTTTTAGGTTTTGTGAAGATATGTTGGTAGCATCTGTGTATTCAATGTGGGCTTTTAATGGGGTATGAAGCACTACCTTTAAAAAAAAAAAAAAGTTGTCTTGCACCCCGATAT
>JAMYXO010002508.1:10000-23484 GCA_033310375.1 Conus canariensis | reverse complement strand
TAATGACTATCCATTAGCAGCAGAAAGTTAAATGGCAAAAACAGAACCACCTAAACTTGTGCCTAATCTTCGTGACAAAAAAAATTATGTCTGTCATTACAGACTTCTTCAATTTTATTTAAGACATGGTTTGAAGTTGACAGCTGTTCATCGTATAATTGCTTTTGATCAAGAACAGTTCATGAAACCATACATAATGAAGAACACTGATCTCAGAACTAAATCCACAGATGCTTCAGAAAAAGACTTTTTCAAGTTGATGAACAACAGCTGTTTTGGAAAGACTATGGAAAATCCGCACAAGCGTAAAGATGTTAGATTGGTCACCAGAGAAAACGTTGCAATTAAGTTGACTTCTAAACCTAATTATCAGGACTTCAGAAGATTTCATGATCAGCTTTTTGGCATAATGATGAAAAAAAAGAAAGTCAAATTGGATAAGCCCGTTTTTATTGGGTTTACTGTTTTAGAGCTGTCGAAGCTTTTGATGTTAGAATTTCTTTATGACTACTTTAAGCCCTTGTATCCAGAGTCCAGAGTTCTGTACACAGATACAGATTCCTTTGTAATTGACATCCCTACTGAAGATATCTATAAAGACATGGAATTAGAAGTAGCTAAAGGGCATGCGGGATGGTACGACACATCTGATTACCCTAAAGATTCGCCTTTGCATTCAGATATTAACAAGAAGGTTTTAGGTAAGATGAAGGATGAATTATCTGGAGGTGTGATCAAGGAGTTTATTGGTTTAAGGTCGAAAATGTACAGTCTTT
This sequence comes from Conus canariensis, assembly GCA_033310375.1. Lineage (NCBI taxonomy): Eukaryota > Metazoa > Mollusca > Gastropoda > Neogastropoda > Conidae > Conus > Conus canariensis. Next base: position 22,708 of record JAMYXO010002508.1, on the reverse strand, counting down.
CAAGCCAAAAAAAAGTTGTTAAAAAAGCAAAGGGAATATCTCGCAGCGCTGTGCAGTCAAGCATATCCCATGATAACTATAAAAAAGCATTGTTTGACAATAAGACTTTTCATCATGACAACGTAAAACTACGATCTAATCTACATGAGATCAACACAACTGTTGTAACAAAGAAGTCATTAGATAGAACAAACACAAAACGTGTGTTTGTTAATCCAGAGTTTTCATATGCAATCGGGCATTGGAGAATAGTAATCATATGGGCTTATATTTTTCAGCAATCGCACGTTCAATTATATCATCATCTAATTTAGCAAAATTAATATTATTTATTAATGCTAGATGTGCTTTAATTTTTTTTGTCATTTCGCAATATTCATGTTCCCATACCCATAAATCAAAATAAAAGCTTTGGGGTTTAAAGCGATTGTCTGGCGATTGTTCTAGCCAAGGATTGTCAATCTTCTCAAATACTTCTTTAATGATATACTGATACTCAAATAAATCTTGCATTAATTTTAAAGACTTTTCCTTTGCCTTTTCTGCCATTTCCCTTTGAGCTTCCATTTTAAACCCAAATGTATTTGCGTAGATTAAAACAGTTCGTTAAGCTTAACTATATCATCACCCAATTCAACCAAATTATTTTTCATTACTGCTAAATGCGCTCGAATTTTTTTAATATATTCCAAATTAAAATTTGAGGTTTTGTCTAGCATGGCATAATCAATCTTCTTAAATATTAGTCTAATAGCAAGATTATAATCAAATATTTTTCGCATTATTTCTAAGGACTCTTCCTTCACCATTCTTGCTTCCAGTGCCATTTTACGTAAGGATTCTTCCTTTTCCATTCTTGCCGCCATTTTAATTTAAATTAAAAAATAATTAAGCGACTGGAACTGTGTCTGGCGGGATTATCTGCAGTTCTTCCTTCACAAAAGATCTTTGAGGGGCCGGCCGTTTTGTTGTGTCAGTTTCTCGTAAATAATACACGGGTGGATTCATTTTCACAATTTTTTTTATCTCATATGGATCAACACTCCAAACTGGATCTGTTGCCCTGATGCGAGTGTCCCCTTCCGCTTCTCCCGGCGAATAAAGGTATCTCACTTTCAAACCAAATGGTAATAGTTTGCTTGATGAAGACTCTCCTTCAACAACATTTATTGTTTGTTTTCTGATTGCTTGTACTGGTTTTAGACCTTTAAATTCTTCATTATTCATTGCGCGCAAAACTGAGGGCAGCCTTCTAACCCATTCTGTGTTGCGAGAATTGTCAATCAGCTCTCTGTGATACTGGTAGGAGAAAAGTCTTTCAGATAACTGTTTGTTAAAGTTTTCAACCAAACCCTGTGATCTGTGAACACCCGGAATGCCTCTTTTAATGGTAACTCTATGTTTTAACAATAATTGATTCACTTGACCTTTAAATTCTTTTCCATCATCGACTTGAATCATGCGAGGATAAGTTAATGGGCCTCGTTGATATATCAGTTGTAAAGCGACAGCAACAGCAGAAGCACTCTTTTGTGTTAATGGTTCCGCATCTTTGTATCTTGAAGCTATGTCAATGACTGTAAGTGCGTACTTAAATCTTTTTCGTCTAATCGTATCATGGGGTAAATATAGAAGATCCATTTGATGGGTGTCGTTCGGTATTGTGTTGACAAAGTGTGGTCTTTGTATTCGTTTAGGGGCTGGTAAATAAATTTGCCAAATCGCTTGTTTAGATAACCATTCTTTTGCTGTTTGTTCACTGACTCCCGCTGCTTGGCTTAGCTTTTTAATTGCTGTTATTCCCTTCCAATATCCTTTTGGCGAATAATAGATCTTGTTCATTTTTATTCAGCCAATACTTTGTGCAACAAAATACACAGCGGTCATGCCAAAGACAATAAACAATATTTCTTGCATCTTTTGTTTTTCTGATGGTTGATAAAAGTCGCTAAATTTTGGTGGAGGCAATGTCTCGATTGGCTTGCCTGTTACAAGATAATATTCTTTTATTGCTTGATCAACATCTTTAAATGTGTAAGCTGCATGTCCCTGTTGTTTAAGTCTGTCGTTAATAAAATCTAACTGCTCCATTCTTTGCTTTTCATAGGTGTCTTGTGCAGCAGCTAGTTGCTCCATAGCTTTGTTATGTCTTTTTCTCTCGCCGTCATCACGTAGTTTACTAAACGCGTAATTACTTCCGCTAAAAGCAAGCGCATTAACCACAGCGCCACCAATCATCATTACGAGTGAAGCCATTTTTATAAATGTATTTTTTTAATTTTACATATTGATACTGTCTGGAATTATTCCTTGCTTAACTAGAAAATCTTTCGTAGCAAATGAAGCTGTAATAACAGCAATCAGCTTTGCTGAGTCTTCAAAGTCTAGTTTGCCAAGATCTGCTGGTTTTATTCTTAACAAGCTTTTACCAAGCATTGTGTATCCAACACTTAGGCCTCCAATAACAGCAGAATGGTATACAAGGTTAGTAATAGTTTTTTTGGTGCTCATTTTTAAAAAATAAAATAATATTTATTATTATTAATAAAACATGAACTGCGATGATTTACTTCCTGAACTTACAAATGATCAAGTTGATGACCAAGCTATTATGCGTCAAAAGGAAAGGCTGTATTCTTTGGCGGCGTGTGGAAAAACAAAACAGTACCTCGGAAATGAATTCAGCATAGAACAGATTCAACAGATGTCAACGCAAGACATTGTAAAGTATCACAACAGGTATGAAGCGCAACTGGGGTCAAGAATGGTAAAAAGTGTTGGGCAAACGGTTCTTAGTTTGTACACTAAACTAGTTAGTAGATTTGCTCCCATTGATTCTGAACAAGATTTTATGTATGATTTAACGCAGGATCCAGTTTTAACAAAGTCATTAGAGTCTCTAGGATGTGATCTATATTACAGATTTGGAACATTATTGTCGCCATTAATCATGGGATTAATTACTTTTAATCATATAGATTTTGTTTCCCTTCAAAATGACCGAGCCAGAAAATCAGCAGAAAACATTGATGGAGAAAGTGACCAGTAAAAAGCCTCCTCATCCTGGGCGTGTTGCAGCAGGAAAAAAATTAGCAGAGTGGAACAAACAAAAAAAATTAATGTTGCAATCACAGAATATAACTCATAATGAAAACATAACACCGCCAACGCCAGCTGTAAATACACAAGCTGATTCAAGACCTACAACACCAAAGTCGTCATGGATTATTTGGATTAAAAGAGTTGGCATTTTTGGCGTCATTGCTGTTGGTGGGGGTGGTTATTACGTTTATAAAACATATAAAGAAAGACAGCAAAAACCAAAGCAGCCCAAAAAATCACAGCCACTAAATACAAAATCTGAACAAAAAAGAATACCAGAACTGCCAACACAAAATCTCATTTTGATCCATTTGATATGCAGTAATATTTCAAGAACTTAATAAATAATTATAAGTGACTTGAATAAGAACTTGATAACGACTTGATGACGACTTGATAAAAACTTAAATAAGAACTTGATAAGAACTTGATGACGACTTGATAAAAACTTAATGACGACTTGATAAGAACTTAATGACGACTTGATGACGACTTGTTAAGAACTTGAATAAGTACTTGAATAAGTACTTGAATAAGTACTTGAATAAGAACTTGTTAAAAACTTGATGTTGACTTGTTAAGAACTTGAATAAAAACTTGTTAAGAACTTAAATAAGAACTTGAATAAGAACGTGATGCCGACTTGAATAAGAACCTAGAACGACTTAATGACGATTTTTTTTCACAATTAATTGTTACATTCTTTTCCGGGGAGACAACTCCCTTCTGCCTTTATGTAGTATCTAGGTCAGACATGTCTGGCCACGGCTTACTCAACTGCACAATAGCCGAGTCGAAGCGCCGCACTGTTTGCTAGTTCGTGTCAAGTTACACATAAGGGCGTCAGGCCGCCACGCGGCATTGTATAAATTTAGACGGCATCGTTCAGTACAGGCGTTAGACGTCATTGTATAAATTTAGGCGGCTAAATTTCTAAACATATCAAAACATGTTTCTTACCTTCCCCCAATCACAAGACTAGATAGAATCAGCTGATTAGTAACAGTGACGACATTTCCGCCCAGCACTTGTGTTGTTAGCAACTAAACCTAGCTGTCTTGTCATTTGCGGGTGTGCAGTGCAGTCGTGTTTTCAGTGTTGTGTTATGTCGCAAGACAGTATCTCTTCTGAGATAGAACTTCTTGAATCACAAACCGTTCATCAAGAATTGCTATTTCATTGAAGTCTACTCCATGAGAAAAGAACTAAAAGCAATGTTTTCATATAGTGAGGAGATAAGGCAGTATTGGTCCACTCCCATTCAACTACCAATGCAGCTTGAAACACGATCTTCTCAAGAGCCACAGCAGAGAACGGCCGCGCTCTAGCTAGAGCGCGTGAAATGAATATTAAACAGGCACACGTCACAGCCTATAGCAGAAAGCCACGCTTTAACGGCCGCGGTCTAGGTGGACCGTCGCTTTGTCACGTCCTATTCAACAGGCTGCCTATTCAGGCGGCCGCCGGGTGTACTTTATACAATTGTCTTGTTTGTTGAATCAAGCTTTTAATAAGTGCACTTGGTGGCTGCTTAGAATAATCTTCAACAACGTGCCACGATTCTACGCTTGTGTAAACACACATCCCACCCCTTTTCAGATAGCTTTCAATAGCCAGTCATTCCTCACAATAGAATGAAATCCCAACTTGGTTGACAAATAGCCCTCCTAAGAATAAAGGCATGGTTAACCAAGTCCCCATTGTTTTGTTTGTTTACTTCTTAACGGTCCAGTGACAGAGAACTATAAAACAGATAATCCTACACATTATGTATGTTTGTAAAGTGTTTACTATTAGAGAACTATAAAATAGGCATTCTGGGTAAGCCGGCGGAGCAACAGCGAAACCGGCTTCAGCCGGTTGGAGCTGGCGGAGGTGGGTGAGCCAGAATGCCTATTTTATAGTTCTCTTAAAAGAATGGGCACTGCTCTATTGAACTTGCCTCTGATTTCCACTCTGTGAAGCACATGAACTAATTTCTTTTCAGTGATTGTTAGGTCATCAAGAAGCATTTCTTCTGGTGGAACAGCTTCTGTGGCTCTGCTCTGATGGTAGTCTGACCACTTCATTCGTTGCACTTCTCCACCACGTTTTCTGTTGAAAACTGTGATGGATGCTAGTGTAGCTTTTGCCAATGTTCCATAAGAGTCACTTTGGTTGTCTTTCTGAAGAAGGGAATTCACTTTCTGGACATCTTCCAGAGATGGGATCAGATTTGGCTTGTTCATCTTTGCTCTCTGGACGGATTGTGAAGCGCAAGCTGACACACGGTCAAACCAGTCACTTTGATACAGTGTATCAAAACGTTCACATGTCTTGTTCAGGGCAGTGTCGTCCATCATAACAGCTTCTGCTTTGAGAATCTGGGATGCTTTTTTCAAGCTGTACCCCAACTTTAACACAAGTGATCCCTTTTTACACATGTTTGTGGAGTCACTGAATTCACCTAATTGTCTGGTGCAGCTGATCAGCAAGTCAAAATTGACAGGGTCAATAGCTTGAGCCAGAGATGAAACCTTCATGTTTGAATGTTTTCTCATTAACTGAGAAAGTCTGCCCAATTCTCGAAGGCGTGAGCGGATCTGACTTGGTGTATTTTCTTCAATGTCCCTGCGGTAAAATAATCTTTCGCCATATTTCAAGATCAGAGAATCGTTTCTTATGACAGAACTTATCTCATCATCTCTCATGTTTGAAATGACTTTCTGGAAGAAATTCCGTGAGACACTGCTTGACAAAGGCATCATCATTTCACCTTGCTTTACACATTGCCCTCTTCTAGGTTTAGGAGCAGTGTCAGGTTTTTGTGGACAGGTTATGTCATGTTTAACAAGAAGATATCTCAGGAAAAGTGCTTTGCAATACTGACACGCCACATACTCATTTTGCGTTGTACAGTGTTCCTTCTTTTGGTATTTGGGGATTAAGCTGCCTTCTTTGTTTTTGATGGCTTCATAATTATGTTTGAAATCACCTTCATCTTGCAGTTTTATGAACGCTTTTCTTCTTTCAGCACTCCCTTTTCTCATTTGAAGGATGGCTGCAACTTCTGGTTCTAGTCGATGCACTCGTGTCAAATGTGTCAACATTTTTGTGTTCATTTTTTGACAAAACTTGCAACAATGCTGTTTACTTTTGGAGCTTTTATTCCCACGAGCAGGCTTGCCAACTGTAGCATCACCACGTTTTCCACTTTCATTAGCTGAATCACTTTTTGTGAGTTTACTTTTTTCTCCCTGGAGCACTGGAAACACAATACTATCAGAAGAACTTTCATCAGTTTCTTTTATAATTTCCTTACAAGACATTTCATTGTCTGTGTCAGGTATTATGTCAGGGTCATAATGGGATGGAAGACTTGCATTACATTCACTGTCTGATTCAAAATCTGATTCAAAATCATTGTCTCCCGAACCTGGGGCCCAGTCTGATTCAGAATCAACGAAACTAAACAAAGATATGTCACTGTTCACTTCGCTTTCATAGCCCTCCTCAAAGGAACTGGAGAAGGGATCTGCTGGTTGAGGCTGGTCTGGCATTGAGGTAGCATTGCTGCAGAATCCAGGACCAGCTTCCATGACTCCCTCAGCACCCTTCACCAAGTTGTCCCCAGCTTCATCAGAACTGAAAACACATACACACACATTTTAACTGAGTTGTTTTTGTATTTGTACGTGCAATACTTAGTTCCAAGAAGTACAATCAAACAATACAAAAAAAATGATATGTATCTCTTCATGACTGTCAACCTGTGGATAAGGACAATGGGTGTATGGTCTGTCTGTTGTGTGGATGTAACTGCAAGCCTATGTGCGTCCATGTAAGACAAAAATGTTTCCCAGTCAACAATGCTAAAACAACTACCATAATTTGCAGACTACAATGCAATACATTTTTCCAAGACTAAAACTCTTCAGCATTATTTATTTACGTATTTATAGTCCTGTCGACAGCGACTGACCCTTTATGATTAACCCACCATGTGGGCAACCACACTCCACTTTGCATGGTGTTAATGCTATGCGAGACAATACCTGCATAAAGATGCAAAACATAACATACATGAAGCTTTACTGCTCTAGCCTATGTCAATATGTGTGACAGCCTTCAATAAAGGCCCACATGCTCTATATTCCACTTTTATTTACCCATCTTACAAAAACAAAAAATATCAAAATCTTAATTTTTTAAACACAATTTCAAGAACCCACGCCTCCTGGATACCAACTTTTCACAATTTCAAACGAATGCAAGCCCAGTGGTACAAACACTCATGCATCACTGAAAGCAACCAACCAATTGTTCTGCTTTGTACCCTGGCCTGTGATTCATAATCAGTTTCTCTAGGTGCCCAGGCTGATTTTGAGTCAATACAAATGTCTGAAGACAGTTTACTGTATACTTCATTTTCATACCTCTCCTCGGTGGAGAAGAAGGGGTCTGCTGGTTGAGGCTGGTCTGGCATCGGGGTAGCATTGCTGCAGAGTCCAGGACCAGCTTCCATGACTCCCTCATCACCCTTCGCCAAGTTGTCCCCAGCTTCACACCGAACTCCACCAGAACTGAAAACAAAAACACACCTTTATACCGATTTTAAGGAAACCATACATGCATTTATTATTCCTTTGACAATCTTTTTGGTGCAGTGGTCAGCATCTCAGATTACAGACTGTGAGGTCTACAGTTTGAATCCCATCACCGTCAAGGGATTTTTTTTGTCCTGGTCCAACCCTGCCCAGAGTGGGTGGCTATGAGCTCATAGGGGAAGACTGAAACCAACAAATCGAGCTTCATCTACTTAACGGATGGGATTCTGAGAGTGTTGTTTTAATTCCATGACCAACACTGTAGATATCTGTAGTTCTCGGGCCTGGTTAATGCCAGGATAACACCTAATTAATGCCGGGCTATTTGAAAGGAAGTGTAGAATATAAACCTGTCGCGTAGTCTCAGACCGAAAATAGAATTACACAACATAATTATTATGATCCGTTTCATTACCATCAATCATAAAAAATAAGAAACAGACTCAAATTCTGCGGCCTTGCATGCCCTGCTCTTGGTGACTTCAGTTTCAATTACCAATCCAGTTAATACCCTTGGTGTAGTCAGGTCAAAGTCATGGTGATCAGTGTGTTCTTGGGAGCTGTTGTTGGATGGTCATGGCGATTATTGTCGTCAGTAGGGCGATTAGTAGGTGGTGTCCTAGACTCCACCGAAACCCACAAATTTGTTTCAGCAACAGTGCAGTGTCTTCACGGTTGGTGGCCTCCTGATCATCCAACAAAGATGTGCTCCACTTGGACAGCTGGTGTTGGATTCTATAACTTGAACAAGCTGGGATGTGACTGTGTGTTGGGACTCGGAATGAGCGGTTTGTGAGCAACGCCACTTTACAACCCAGCAAATGAGACAGTAACAAATGTAACTCAAATGAGAAAGAATATGTTTTTAACTTAATCACTGTAGTAAGCCTCCTTCGATCATGGCTGAACATGGATGAATCTTTCCAAGGTTTATGCGTGGACGGTTATGAGCCTGGGCATTGTAATGTGGATGACAGGCTGCTGCCCATGCAACTTGTCTCCCATCTCAACCTCGCTGACGAATCCAAAGGAACAGCAAGACTACTGCAGTGCTACTGTAATGTGATAAGAACTTATATGAAGCTTTTAATTCTCTCTCTCTCTCTCTCTCTCTCTCTCTCTCTCTCACACACACACACACACACACACACACACACACACACACACACACACACACACACACACATACACACACACACAACTGCCCCCATTTTCCAGAGATATATCCCGACAAGGAAAAACTCCAGTTTATCAACCCTCCAATTTTCAGGGTCCACTGATCTCTTTGACCTTGATCGGTACATAAGTGTCTAATGCACCATAAGCTGCTTCTTTTTATTTTTCTCGATCGTCAAATGGACAGGCCTGTCTCCATGGTGAAGGCAGCGGTGTGCTGCACCTCCAGGCTGCCGTAGAGCTTTTAGGCCAGAGGCATGGGGTCAGGCCAGGTCCTCTGTCTGAGCGCCTCGTACGGCAGGCAGCACTGAAGCAGATGTTCTGTTGTGTAGCTGCTATTCCTGCATGGGCACTGCCCTGTGTGGCCGATGCGGATTTTGGTGTAGAGATGGTGGTTCAGGCGATTGAGGCCAGTCCTCATCCTGAACACTAGGACCTGCTCTCGTCTTGTCAGTTGGTAATACAGCTCTGTCCTGTTGTGGCATGGGTGTTCCTGCATCCATTTCTTCTGCTGCATGGCCTTGATGACGGTCTTGGCTTCAGAGTAGGATGTAGTCCTGTCCAGCACCATAAGCTAAACCACCTTCACACCATGTTTCAACATCAAGTGTCAACCAGTGCTTGAGATATGGCTAAAAATAGATTTCCGGTTATCAGTTTCATACACCAAGGTAACGACTTTCACCTTAGAATGTAATGTTTGGATCTCTTTCCATTAAGGTGGCACACTAACACTCAACATTTAAAGCGATTCTATCAACCCGTTTGGAAAATGTACTTGGGACAGTCAGAAGAAGAAATAATGATACTGATTTTCAGCAGCCACGATCCAGCAATCAACTTGACCTGAATCTTGACCTTAATAGGTACACATTATTCGGAAGCACCATAAACCAAACCAACTTAATATCAAGCTTCAGCAGCCTACATCGCCTGGTGCCCGAGATATGGCTTAAAATACATTTTCAGTTTTCAAGTCCATATGACAAGGTAATGACTTTGACATTGATAATTCATGTACTAATCTCTTCCTATCAAGAGTGACACACCACACAAAATTTGAAGCAATTTGGCCAAGCTGTTCTAGGGATATCCTTGGGACAGACAGAAAAAAAAAACGCCCATCACAAAGGCTGATCACCGACAGTGTCAGACAAAAAAAAAGCACATCAAACATTACACTGAACTGTACCTCTTTCCACGTAATACTCCTTCCTTCCTTAGAAAGCCAAACACTTCGTTGGCAGTCATGAAAACCTGGGGAGAGAAAGAAAATGGTAGTTATCACAAAAGCTACAACAAAAATTAACAGTAAACACAACAAAATCCTTACAAAGGATGGATTTTGCGTGTGTCATTACACTTTTTTCCCTTCAAGGGCGTGGAGGGGTAACAGCAGAACGTGAGTGAGTGGCCACGGCTCTGTTGCATGGAAGTCTACTTAATCGTTTAGTGATCACTAAACAAGTTTTTCTCCTCTATCACTGGCGGAAAAGCTGTTTAGTAACTACTAAATAGCAAAGTAGACTTTGATGCAACAAAGCCCATAGGAGCAGAGCTGAGGTGCAATAGACGGGATATTATGGCCAAAAAATGGCCTGCTTCCTGTTTCATTACTTTTAAAGATAGGGTCGGTAGGTCGGTTTAAAAAAAAAAATATATATATATATACATATATACATATACCTATATATATATATATATATATATATATATATATATATACACACACACACGTAAAACTGATGCAGTAGGTGATGAATTTTGGAGAAGACATCTCTGCACTCCATCCCTCGGCTCCTGCTTTCCCTCCCCCCCACCCCCTTCTTATTCATGATAAATGTTCACTGTTACTGTTTTAAGTACCGAGAAGATCACAGATTTTTAATTCAACGGCTGACTAATGCATAAATAGGAATGTGTGTGTGTGTGTGTGCATGGGGGGGGAGGGGGGGAGGGCATGTTCACAAAGATTTGTCGAAACACCAATGAAAGCATTACCTTAGCATCGCTCGGTAACAATTTAGGAGCTATGATCAGCAACATGATAAGAAAAATTGAAACAAGTGTCCTTCACCGAAGCTTTTTGTAGTACAAGAGATTCTGCAAACATGGGAGTGTTGAATAGCTTAACGGCTTGTTTGGTCCCTAAATACTACTACTACTACAAAGCTGGCAATCCTGCTTCTCCCCCACCCCCACCCCTCCCCCAACCCTTCCCCTTCCTCCAGCCTTTTCCAATGTTACTACGACGTTTAACACAGTTTTTTGTTTGTTTGTTTGTTTTTTGCACTCTCCCTGTTTTCCGTCGCAATACAATCAAGTTGGTTCAGCGACGTATGCAGCCAGATCCAGATCTAGACGGTGATTGAACTCCAAGCGCAGCGCGCACCTATCTTTAAGCTGCACCTACCGATTAAGTAAACAAATCAGAATTATTAATACACAAGCCCTTGGAGAATAAAACCGAACGTATATTATTCAGAACTATCGAAAGGTAAAAATGACTGAACTTGAAGCGTGAACACAACAATCTTGGAAAGAATAGCTAGACTCAAAATGTCAAGTCGTCACTAAATACAATTGCGGATATTAATAATATGAAAAATCTTTTCAAACACCAAATCATTTTGCACGAATACAAAATAATAAAATAAAAATAAACTTACTTCATCCTGTTTGGCAACAACACTCCGACCAAAAGGGAGCGTGTCCATGCGAGTTCGCCCTTCGCTCCGACCCACTGTCGCCATAACTCTGAGTGAGAGTGACGCCCCTTGCGCCTTTTTCCCGCGCTGTGTAAGTTGGGTAGACTTTGGAAACTTTTTCACACAGATTAGAGGTGCAAGTCAGAATACACAGATTCCGACGAAACCCAACCATTGGGTTTCAGACCAAATTTTGGTTTGGGGAGCTTGATTAGACTATTTTCAAAGGCGGGAAACTGTCAAAAAAACCGGGTTCCATAATTTTAAACCCAGTAATTTTATAAACCGAGTTTTTACTGAGTGTAACATACGGATAAACCTGGTAGTAGGCAAAAGACAACACACACACACACACACACACACACACACACACACACACACACACACACACACACACACACACACAATAATAACAATAATAATAATAATAATAATAATAAATACTACTACTACTACTACTACTACTACTACTACTACTACTACTACTACTAATGATAATCATAACAGGAAGGGAGAGGCATAAACAGAAGGTTCAAAGGAAGTTCTCTGTGTGTTCAAGTGAATATGACAAATTTAATACATTTGCACGCATGTGCAAGTATGTATTTATTAATGTATCTTTTAATTCACAGATTATTTGAACATCTATTTCTGAAAACTTTAAGCAAAAGCCAAAACATATTACAAAATAACCTACATTCAATACAAAAAGGACTGACGAGTAATGCCAAGTGTGTCTATTGGTATTGTACTTATGGGACTTTTGGCAACAAATAAAAAAATTGCATGTTCATGTTGTGACCTAGAAACGTTTTGTACACTGTATGCTGTTTTATACAATCGACAAAGGCAACATACAATTTTTTATGTAACACTTAACTGTTTCAGGACTATGAAAAATAGCGAGAAAACACAGTCGATAGTGCTGTACTTTTTTTTTTTTCTGAAACCTGCAAGACAATCGTTTATTATACTGTTGTTTTCAATCCCTTGTGCTAAACTCTCCTTTACTGCTTGACTGTATGATTTGTAACAAGCATTCAATTATGAAAAACCGCAGTAAGTGTCAGGTCCATTATGATCACGTTTTTGAAGAGAGATTGCATACAGGCTTAAGACCACTGTAAAGAATAGCT
>JAMYXO010002508.1:0-2500 GCA_033310375.1 Conus canariensis | reverse complement strand
AAAATCCATTTTTCTGATCAAAGCAGTGTTTACACAGTATGCCAACTGTTTTTCAGTCATGCTCCATCTGCCCCCACCATCATGTTCTATCCCTGTCTACAAAGCGTAGTACGACGAAGCGTCAAAATATCAACAACCATAGTATGCTTTTAATTTTTGTTTTTATTAAAAAAGGGCATTCCCCGATCTTGAAATGAAATTTTTGTATGATGAATGGAAACAACAAAATATAGCAACCATGTACTTTTCACTTAAAAATATTAAAAGCACCTTATTCGCAGATATAAAGCCTGTTTCTTAAAAAATTTTAAAGGAGCCCACTGAAACAATTTGGCTTTTGCGATAATAAGTTTCCCCTGGACACTTTTTTTCCAAGTGATCTTTCAAGAATCTTGTTTTCCCCCAGAGGGGCAGTAAAAAATTCTGTATTTTTTTTGTATCTTACAATGCAAAAAAACCAGGATAAAACTTGAAACGCCTTCAGCTTCCCTTTTCACATTTTGTATAAACTTATAATGACAACAAAAACGTTCTTCAATCAAAGGCAACATAATTTGGTGGGCATCAGTATTTTCAACAGAACCCCATGTGAAAATATGGTCCCGTACAGTAATCCGAACTAAAACCAGAAATTTTTTCTTTTTTTTCTTTTCCCCCTTTCTTAAATGTTAATAAGATAGGTACAAACCGTATTGTTTTTTTCGTTACAGTTTTTATTTAAATTTTTTCCCCAAAAAAGTGGGATTTTTAAAATAAAAAAAAGAAAACGGGATATTTTTTACAAAAACGGAAAAACCCCTTTTATGAATACATAAAAAACACTTAACAATATCCGTAATGTTTACACAACATTCAACGGCATAAAATTTACTGTAAAAAGTATAAATAAATCGCACTGGATAAGTTTCTGTGTCCTTTTCCCCCCTCCTACCTCTACTTTTTAATGGACAGCAAGTAATGTTTGCGTGGGCGTTCGTGCGTGCGTTGTGGTGATGGCTGGTGGGTGGTGTTGTGTGTGTGGTTTTTGGGGGTGTTTGTGTGGTGTTTGTGTGTGTGTTGCGCGCGCCGCGCGCACGGGGTGTGTGCGTGCTGCGTGTGCGTGGTCGTGTAAGTGACAAAAGTCAGCCCCCCTCCCCCTTAAATCATTTCCTTTTCCCCCCTTCCTTTTTCCATCACTTCTTTTTTGTTTCAAAAGCAATTTTGGGTTGCAGTGACTTTTCAGCCCCTACCCTACCCCCCAAAGGATCCCCCCCCCCCCCTCTCAGTCTCAATAAAACTTCAATCCGTTTTGGTCCCCCCCTTTTTACAAAAATTTCAGGGTTTACCAATTTCCCAAAAGAACATTTTTTGTCTTTCTTCACGCAACACTTTTTCCCCAATGATTTAAAACTTCTGTCGATTTTCATGTTTTGGGGGTTTTGCAAAAAAGAACACTTTTTAAACATTGTTAAACAACAAAGGCGTCAAAAAAAATTTTAAGGAAAGGGGCCGGAATCGATTATAAAAAATTTTAAAATTTTCCATAAGCCCGGGGGTTCCCTTACCAAAAGGGTAATAAGACAAGATTGGCTGGGGAAACTCCCCCAATTTTAATGTGCTGATTTCTTTTAAAAAAAAAAAATTTAAAAAAAAATTTAAAAACTTAAAAAAAAAATTCCCCCCCCCAAACGACATTGAAATAAGCCCCAAATATGGGGCACTTTGTGGAAACCCCCCGGCCATCAGACGTCATTGAAAAATTTTTAATTTTTTAAAACTTTTCCCCACCCTGCTGTTAGTTTAAAATTGTACCAATAATTAATCTCAAACTATAAATTAATTTTTTCACTTCAGTTTTTGTGCTATGTAATTGCACTTTTATAAATTTTTTCCCCTTCTTCTTTCTTCCCCTTTTTCCTTTCCCCTCTCTCCTTTCTCTCTTCTTCCCTTTTTCTCTCTCGGGAATGGGAATCTCCGGCCCCAAATTTTCATCTGCAGCAGCAAAACCCCGGGCCTGACAAGAAAATTTTGGGTTTTAAAAAAAATGTCTTCGAGGGGGGATCGAGAGAAACAAATTATTTTACGTATTGGGTGGAAATGAAACCCCAGATTTGAAAAGGTGGAAAATGTGTGCAAATAAAATTTGGGTTGTTGGCCAATTTTAAAAGGGTATCGCCCAAACAAAGGAGGTCCCCCTGTGAAGAAAATTTGGGTTTACAAACAAAAGTTTGGTATTTAAAGTAAAGCGCAAACCAAAGGGAGAAAAAATTTTATGCTGGGGACTTCCCTAAAAAGGGTTGAGGAGGAAAAAAACCCCCCCCCCCCCCCCCCCCCCCCCCCCCCCCCCCCCCCCCCCCCCCCCCTTAAGAAAAAAAGAGTGCGGCAAACGCGGACGATGATCTTCAACCCCTCAATTTGGGGGCTGATCAGAGGTTGAACAAATTAGGAATTGGCCATCCTTCAATGAAATGAAGTGTCCGCAAAGGGAAAGGAAAACCCCAAAGAGGTTGAATGAGGTAGG
>JAMYXO010002507.1:5000-23487 GCA_033310375.1 Conus canariensis | reverse complement strand
TAAAAGGGGAAAGGGTTTGGAAAAGAGCTGGGGATCCCGGGCCGGAGGAAGGGGTTTCCGGGGGGGGGGTGGGGGGGGGGGGGGCGGGCTTTGGGAGGGAGGGGGGGGGAGGGGGGGGTGTGGGGAAAAAGGGGGAGGGGTGGGGGGGAAAGGGGGGGGACGGGGGGAGGGGAGGGGAAGAGAGAGGGGAGCGGGGAGGGGGAGGGAAGGGAAAAGGGGGAGGACGGGGGAAAAGGGGGGGAAGAGGACTGGAGGGAAAATTTTGAAAATTAAAATCGGAGGGAGGAGGGAGATTTTTTGGGGGGGAGTGGGGGTGTGTGTGGTGGGGTTTTTGTGTGTGTGTGTGTGTGTGTGGGGTGTGGGGCGTGAGAGAGGGGGAGAGAGAGGGGGGGGAGGAGAGAGGGGAAGATAGTGAAGAAGAGGGAGGGGGAAGGGAAGGAAAAAGGGGGGTGGAGGGAGGGAGGGGGGGTTGAGGGGGGAAGGGGGGGAAAAATTTTAAACCCACCCCCCTTTGGAAATAAAAAATTTACCCCAATTTTGCTAAATCCCAAAAATTTTTGCTTTCACGGGGGGGAGGGGGATTGATAAATAAAAAAAAATTTCCAAAATGTAAGATAGAAAAAAAATTTTTTTTAACCCCTTTTTTCATACAAAAATTTTTTTAACTTATATGGGGGGCGGGGGGGGGGGGGGGGGGGGGGGGGGGGAAGGGGGAAAGGGGTTTGGGGGGGAAAAAAAAAAAGTTTCCCATAAAAAAAAACTTTTTTGTAAAGGGGCATTTTTTTCCCCCCTTTAAAAAAGGGGGAAAATTTAACCAAAAGGAAACACCCACCAAAAAGCGGGGGCGCCCCGCCCCCCCAAACACCTTTTTACCCAACCTTTTCCCCAATGGGGGGAAACCCCAACCCGCAAGAAAACCCCCACACCCCACCAAACCCCAAAAACCCCCCCCACACCCCCGCACTCACACCCCCACACACACCCCCCTAACCCCACAACACACACCCCCAAAACCAAAACCCAACCCCCCCAAACCCACACCAAAACCACCGCGTGGGCGCCCGGCCGGCCGGGGGCGAAACTCAAAACACCCCTTTAAAAACACCCCCCCAACACCACCCCCCCAAACCAATCACAAAAACCCCACCCTACAAAACCCCACCCCCACACACCCCCGCCCCCAAAACACACCACCCCACCCCCAACACCCCACAAAACAAAACCCCCAAAACCCCCCCACCCAAAACCCCCCAACCCAAACGCCCCCCTCCCCCAACACAACCCCCCCAAAACCACACCCCCCACCCCCCCCCACCCCCCAAAAACCACCCCCACCCCCCCACACCACACCCCCCCACCCCCCGGACCCCCCAACCCCCCAACCCCGTTTTTAAGATCCAAATCCCCCTTGGGCCCATTTAAAAAAAATTTTTGAAATAAAATTTTTTACATTTTTTTTTTTTTCGGGCCAAACACTTTTTTCCAAAAAGCTTTTGATTTTTTGTTTTTTTTTTTTATTTTTCTTTTTCAAAACGTTTTTCTTTGGCGCTTTGTAAAAACAAAAAAGAAAAAAAAAACAAAAAGAAAAAAAATTTTAAATTTTCCTTTAACTGGGGGGACAATTTTTTTGGGGGGGGGCCCAGGGGTTTTTTTTTGGTTTGGGTAAAAAAATTTTTTTACAAATACTTTTTATTTTTCCCCAAAGGGGGCCCCCAGGGTTGAAAAAAAAAAAAAAAAAAAAAAAAAAAAAAAAAAAAAAAAAAAAAAAAAGGGAAAAAAAAAAAAGGAAAAAAAACCACCAAGGGAACACCCCCCAAACCAAAAACCCCCACCACCAAAAAAAACCTTTCTTCACTGGGGGCCATATTAAAAAAAATGGGGTTTTTCCCCGGATAAAACCCTTTTTTCCTTTTTGGGCTTTTAAAAAAAAACCCAAACAAAAAATTCTCATGCCCTTTTAGCCTGCAAAAATTGTGGTCTTCCGTTTGTTTTTTTTGTAAAATCCCCGTAAAACGTGGTTTTTTGTTTAAATTGGCTCTCTTTTCTCTCTCTCTCTCCCTCCTCTGTTTTTGTGTTGTGGTGTTTTTGGGGGGATTGTAAAGGGGCTTTGGCTTTTGGTGCTTTTGCGTGGGGGGGCCCCCCGGGTGCGCCCCCGTGCGGGGGCGGGGCGTGCTTTGCGTGTTTTGGTTTGGGGGGTTTTATGTGTGTTGTGTGTGGGTGTGTGTGTGTTTTTGGGGTGTTTTTTTTGTTGTGCGGTTTGTGAGTGCGTCCCTTTTCCCTGGCGTGTGTGTGTGTTTTGTGTGTGGGGTTGTGTGTTTTTTGTGGGGGTTGGTGTGTTGGGGTTTGACCCATAGGTGTGGATGGGTGAGGGGAAAAAAATCTGTTTTTTTTGGGGGGGGCCGGGGGGGGGGGGGGGAAGGGGGGGGGGGGCGGGGGGGGGGTGGTGGGGGTTTGGGGGGGGGGGGAGAGAGAAAAAGGAAAAAGAGGGAGGGAAAAAACAGGAGAGAGAGAGGGGGGACCCCAAAAACACCCCCACAGGGGAATTTTTTTTAACGGGGCCCCAAACCCAAAAAAAGAAAACAAAAAAAAACGGGGAAACCCTAAAAAAAAAAACCGAAAAAAAACCCCCCAAAAACATACACACGGGAACAGACGGGGGACGGGGGACGGGGAACGGGGGGGCCCGGGGAAACGGGGGACACACCCCAAAACCCCAAAACCCCAACCAACCCCAAACCACCCCCCCAAAACAAAAGGGGGAAGGGGGAAAAGAGAGGGGGAAGGGGGAGGGGGGAGGGGAGGGGAAAAGAAAAAGGGGACGGGGGGGGGGACGGGACGGGGGGAAACGGGGAACGGGGGGAGGGAAAAGGGGGACAGAAAAGACGAAAAAACCCGGGAAAGGACGGGGGACGGGGGAAAAAGGGGAAGGGGGGAAAAGAGACAGGGAAAACCGGGGGACAGACCCAAAAGTTCTAAAAAACACCTCGGGCCTTTTTAAAAAATTTCCCAAAAAAATTTAAAGGGGTCTGTATTCCTCTCCACGTAAAGCCCCCCCACTGTAAAAAAAGAAATAAAAACTTTTTTTATCTTCGTTTTTTAAAAACGTTTTCATCCCGCTTGTAAAAAAAAAAGGGGGAAAAAAAAAAAAACAGCTTTCAAAAAATTCCAAAACCCATCTAAAACGAAAAAAGTTTTATAAAGGGGGACTTTCCTGCTTTTTTTTCTTGTGTGGGCTTAAAAAAGAAATTCCCACGATCCCCTCTTGATTTTTTTTCCAAAAAGGGCCCACTTTAAAAAAAAAAATAAAAAAAAAAAAAAAACCACCACCAAACCACCCCCCCTTCCCCAAACCACCAAAAAACCGTCACCCAGTAGCTTTATTAAAACCAAAGGGAAAAGTATCACTTAAAAAAAAACCCCCGTTTCCCTTTTTTGGGCTTTTTAAAGAACCCAAAAAAAATTTTCCCAAAGGTTATATTTTGCTGAAAAATTTGGTTTAAAATTTTTTCCCGTTTTTTAAATTTTTATTTGGTGATCGCAATTTAAAACAGGGTTTTTCTTTTTTCTTAGCTCTCTCTCTTCTCCTTCTTCTCTCCCCTTCTCTCCCCTTTTCTTTTCCCCTTTTTCTCTTGTGGGGAAAGGGGGGGGGGGTTTGGGGGCAAAAGGGGTGGGGGGGTTTTGGTAAAAAGGGGGGTTTTTTTGCGGGTTTGTTAAGGAGAGGAGAGGGAGAGAGGGGGAGAGGGAGGGGAGAAAAGGAGAGAGGGGGGAGAATAAAACAGAGGGAAGAGGAGAGAGAGAGGCAGGAGAGGAAAAAGGGGGGGGGGGAAGAGAGGAGAGGGGGGTGTGTGTGTCCCACTGGCCAAAACAAAGAAAAAAGGGGAAAAACACAAACCCCAAAAAAAAACCGAAAAAAAAAACAACAAACCCCCAACTCGCGGGCCGGGGGGCGCGCGCACCCCCAACACCACCACCCCCCCCACACACCCACCCACACCCCCCAAAAACCACACGCAGGGCCCCTCCCCCCCACAGGGGCAGGGAAACGCACCCCACGCCCCAAAACACCCCAAAAACAACCCCACTCCCCCCCTCCCCACATAACCCCCACACAAACACAAAAAAACACCACCCCACACTTTTCACGGGTTCGGAGGGGTTTGGGAAAAAGGGGGGGGAGGTTTTGTTTTCCCCCTTTTTTTTTCGGGGGGGGTTTTGGGGGTTTACTGGGGCCCCCTTATTTGGCTTTTGTTTTGGGGTTTGTGAGTTTTTGTGGGTGTGTGGGGGGTTTTTGTTTTTTGATTTTTGTTTTTTTCTTTCTTTTTTTGTGTTTTTTTAAAAATCGCTGTTTGGGGGGGGGTTTTTAAAAAGGGGGGCCTTTTTAGAAATGGGGTTTTTTGGAAAAAGGTTTTTCCCTTTTTTTGGGGGACATAAATTTACTCTCTCTCTTTTCCCCCCTTTCTCTCTCTCTTTTCTCCCTTCTCTCTTCTTTTTCTTTAAAAACGAAAAATTAATAAACCCCCACGAAACTTTCCAACAAAAACCCCCTGGGCGAAAACGCGCGCGTCACAAACCCCCACACACAAAAAACCCGCAAAACACCACACAAAAAAAAAAAAAAAAACCCGGGGCGGCCCCCCCGGGGCCCCCAAAAAACCCCCAAAACACCACACAAAAAACCCCCCCAAAAACCAACACAAACACCGGCGCGCGCGCGGCTACTTTTTTTTTTTAAAAAAAAAAAGAAAATCTAAAACTATTGTTTTAACAAACCCAAAAAAACCCCAAAAAAAATTTTTTTGGTCTTTTCTTTTTGGGGGTTTTTTCCCCCCTTTTCTGCCTTTTTCCCTTTTTGGGGTTTGGGGGAATTTTTAAAAATCGGGTTTTTTTTTTCCCTGTATTTTTTCCCCAAATTTTCTTTTTAAAAAAATATATCCAGAAAAAAGGTACTGTCAATTTTTAAAAAAAAAAAATTTTTGGGGTTAAAAATTTTTTTACTGTTTTTTAAAGGGGGAAAAAACCCGGGGGCCCCCAAAAAAACCACCCCCACCCCCCCACCCCCCAAACCCCACCCACACAACCCCCACCCCCCCCAAAAACCAAAAACATTTTTTTTTCTCTCCCCAAAAAAAAAAAAAAAAAAACCCCCCCAGGGGCACCCCCCAGGGGGCCCGGGCGCCCCAACGCAAAATTCCAAAACCAAAAACCACACAACACAACAAAAAAAAAAACCACACCCCGGGAAAAAGGCGCGCAAGTTCGCACTAATTCTTGGGCGTTGGAAAAAAGGGGGGGCCTTTACGGAAAAGACAAAAAAAAAACACACACCCCCCAAAACAAAACCCCCAAACCCCCCCCAACCAACACCACCCAACCCCCCACACACCCCAACCCCAAAACAACTTTTACCCGCGCTCGCCCCGTTTTTCGCTCGGGGACCCGGGGGAAAAGGGGTTCCCACGGTTTTTTAGGGGGGGAATGTGGGGTCTTAGGGGGGGGGAAACCCCGGGGGGTTTTTTTTGGGGAAAACCCTTGGCGAAGCTTTTTGTTTATTTTTCCCCTGTTTTCCTGTGATGGGTGTTGGAATCAAAATTTTTAAAGGGGAAAAAAAAAAGGAAAAGGGGGCCACAAAAAAATTGTTTCATTTTTTCCCAAGTTTTCATTTTTCGCCGTTCCTGTTTTTAAAATGTGTTTTTTAAAAAGTTGTATGATTGTAATTATTTGATATCCCCCGGCCCGGGGGAAAAAAAAAAAATTTTTTTTTTTTGGTTTTTTTTTTTTTTTCTTCCTCTTTTCTCTTTTCTCCCCTTCCCCTTCTCTCTTCTTTTCCTCTCTTTCCCCTTCTTCTGGGGTTTCAAAAAAATTTTTAAAATCTTTTTTGGGCTCTAAAAAGGGAAAAAAAAAAATTTTTTTTTTTTTAAAAAAAATGTTTATTTTAGGGAAAAACTTTTTCCCCTTGTTTTTTGTTTTTTTGGGGAAAAATTTTTTTTTTTTTTTTTTTTTTATTTGAAATTGTTTTAAAAAAAAAAAAGGGGAAAAAAAAGGGGGGGAAAGGGGGAGAAGGAAAAGGGGAAGGGGAAGGGGGAAAGAAAAGGGGGAAAGAAAAGAAAAAAAAAAAAAAAAAGAAGAAGAAAAAGAAAAAGGGAAAAAGAGAAGGGAAAAAAAGGAAGAAGAAAAAAAGGGGGAAAAGGGGGCGGGAAAAAGGGGGGAAAAAGGGGAAAAAAAAAGTTTGGAAGAAGAAGAAAAAAGAAGAAGAAGAAAAAAGGGAAAGGGGGGAAAGGGGGAAAAAAGGGGGAAGGGGAAAGGGAAAAAAAGGGAAAAAAGGAAAAAAGAAAAAAAAAAAAAGGGGAAGAAGAAAAAAAAAAGAAGAAAAGGGGAAGGAGAAGAAAAAGAAAAAGGAAAGGAAAAAAAGGGAGAAGGGGAGAGAAGAAGGGGGGAAGAAAAAAGGAAAAAAAGGAAAAAAAGGGGAAAGGGGAAAAAGGGGAAAGAAGAAGAAAACCCCCCGGGCCCACTAAAAACCGGGGTGGGGGGGAAGGATGGAGGGAGGGGGGGGGGGGTTTTTTTTTTTTTCCCCCCTTTTTTTTTTTTTCTTTTTTTTTTTTTTTTTAAACATTTTTTTTGTACTTTTTAATTTATGGGGGTTTTTTTTTAAAAGGGGGCCCCCGAACCTTTTTAGGTTTTTTCCTTTTTTTGGGTTTTGGACGACCCAAAAGAAAGGCCAAAAAAAAAAAAAAAAAAAAAAAGAAAAAAAAAAAACGTCCCCCGTCACCAGGGGGCCTTTTTTCCTTTGGGGGTTTTCTTTTTAATCACAGAATTTGGGGGATTATGAACTTCGAAAAAATCCCTTTTGGGCCCTTTTTTAAAAAAGGGGGGGAAAAAGGGGAAAACAAGGGGGGAAAAAAAAAAAAAAAAACCAAAGAAAAAAAAAAAATTTTTTGGGGGGGGGAAAAACACTTTCCCAAAAATTTCAGTTATCTCGTCTGAAAAAAAATTTTTTCCCCGGAATGGGAGGGGGGTTTTTTTCTTATTTACAAAAAAATTTTAAAAACCCCGTTGTAAAAAGCCTCTTGGGGGAAAATAAAAAAACCATTCTCGAAACCACCCCCCCACCCCCACCCCAACCACACACCACCCCCACAAAACCCCAAAAACCCCACACAGGGGGACCCCGGGGAACCCCCCACACAACACAAAAACCACCCCCACCCCCACCCCCACCCCCCACCCCCCGGGCGGCGGGGCCCCGGGGGCGGGGAAAACCCCACGCACGAAAAGGGCCCCCCGCAAACCCCCCCACGCACGGCCCCCGCAGCAACCCCCCAAAACAAAAAAAAAATGGGACATAGAATTTTGAAAAATAAAAAAAAAAACTGTGTTTTTAATTTTAAAAAATGTTTTTTGGCAAATTTTTTAAAAAAAAAAAAAAAAAAAAAACAAAAAAAAAACAAAAAAAACCAAAAAGAAAAAAAAAAAAAAGGGGGAAAAAAAAAAATTTTTGGGGGGGCCCCTTTTTTTAAAACGTATAAGTAAAAAAAAAACCCAAAGGGGGGAAAAAAACCCCCTTGTTCTTTTTTTTTTTTGATTAAAAATTTTTTAAATTTTAAAAAATAAAAAAATAAAAAAATAAAAAAAATTTAAATAAAAATTTGGACAAAAAAAAAAGGGATAAAAATTTTAATAAATAATAAAAATAAAAAAATGGAAAAAATTAAAGGGGGACAAAAGGGAACCAAAAAATTTGGGTAAAAAATAGTAATAATAAGGGGACAAAAGTTTGAGGGTTTGAGGGGGGGAAAAATGGGGGAAATTTTTTTAATAATTAAAAAAAAAAAAACCCCAATTTAAAAAATTTGTTTTAAGTAAAAAATAAATATAAAACAAAAAAAAATTTGATAAAAAAAAAACCAAGAAAAACAAAAAAAAAAAAATAACATTTAAAAAAAAACAAAAAAACAAAAAAAATTTGATAAATTGTTTTTGTTTTTTTCCTTTTTTTTTAAAGTTTTTAAAATTGAAAAATTTTTTTCATAATTTTTAAATAAAATCATAAAAATATAAAAAAAATTTTTGGGGAAAAAAGTTGATAAAAAATAATAAAAAAAGGAAAAATTTAAAAAAATTTTTAAAAATTTTTGGGTACTTTTTTTCCCCCGGGGGTTTGATGGTTGATGATATGTGTTTGTGTTTGGGGGTGTTTTAAAAAGGGGGGGGGGGGATGGGTATGGAGAAAAAAAAAATTTTTTTTAACAAATTGAAAGTTTTTTAAATAATTTGGGAAAAGTTTGAAATTTGGGGAGAGGGAAAAAAAGGGGGGGGGAGGGGAAAAGGGGGGAGGGGGGGGGGGGGGTGGGGGGGGGTTGGGGGGGGGGGGGTAAAAGGTGGGGTTTTTTTAATGGGTTTTTGGGGGTTTAAAGTTAAAAAAAAAAAAGGGGGTTTTGTTGTATGAAAAAAAATAAAAAAATTTTGGGGGGGATATTTTTTTTTCTTTTAATTTTTTTAAATTCGTTCTTTGTGGGGAAAAAATTGCTACGGGGTTTTTTTTTTTAAAAAAAGGGGGAAAAGCGAAAACCCAAAAGCCCTTTGGTGATGGGCTAGCTTTTTTCCTTTGGAAAAAAAAACACTTTGGGAAAAAAAAAAAAAAGGAACGTGAAAAAAATTTTAAAACCCTTTTTTTTCGGGGTTTAAAAGGGCCCAAAAAAACAAACAACCCAGCCCCAGAAAAACAACAGCGGGTGGGTGGGGGAGAAAAACAAAAAAAAAACAAAAAAAAAAACCAAAGGGAAAAAAAAAACGAAAAACAAAAACCCAGCAAAAAAGTAAAAAAACAAAAAAAAAAAACAAAAAAACCCACCCAAACAAAAAAAAAAAGCAACAAAAAAAACAAAAAAAAAAAAACAACAACAAAAAACCAAACAACAAGGGGAAAAAAAAAACAAAAAAAAAAAACGGGCAACAAAAAACCTAAAAAAAAAACAAAAAAACAGCAGAAACCCGGGACCCAAAAAAAAAAAAAAAACAAAAAAAACCAAAAAAACAAAAAAAAACAAAAGCAGCGCGCGCGGGGCACAGAAAGCGGGCAACCAACAAAAAAAAAAAAAAACAAAAAAAAAACCAAAAAAAAAAAAAAAAAAAAAAAACAAAAAAAAACAAAAAAGGGAAAAAAAAACCAAAAAAAAAAAAGGGGGGAAAGATCCTGGTGGAAATATTTTTTTAAAAACCGGGCCCCTTTTTTCTAGAAACGCAAAAAAAAAAAAAAAACCCAAGCCCGTGTTCTCATTTTGGGGGAAAATTTCTAAAAAAGGGTCTTTTTTTTAAGGTTTGGGGGATTCCCCTTCGGTTTTTTTTTTCCCTTTTTTTTTTTTGGGGCCAAATTTTTAAACTAAAAAAAAAGGGGGAACCCGGATTTTTCCCGTTTTTGGGGCGTTTTTTCGGGGGGGCCTTTTTGGGGGCAGGGGGGGGGGGGGCCGGGCCCGGAATTTTTCCCCCAAAAACACCTTCGGGGGTTCCCAAAATAAAGGGGGGGCAACACGGTAGGGGAAATTAATACAGTCACCCCCAAAAGGGGGTATTCCCAGGAAAGGGTAACGAAAGGGGGAGGAGGGGGGGGGAGCTGGGGGTGGGGGTGGGGGTAGGTGGGAGGCGCTCATTCTGTCTACTCATAGAGAAGTTATTCAGCGTAAAGAGAAAAAACTCCGCCTTATCCTGAAAGAGGCGGATGATCTTCTGCCGAGTCTCTTAGAGGTTGTGTGTGTGTGTGAGTGTGTTATGTGTGTTGTGTGTTGTGCGCGCGCGCGCGCGTGCGTGCGTGCGTGCGTGCGTGCGTGTGTGTGTGTGTGTGTGTGTGTGTGTGTGTGTGTGTGTGTGTGTGTGTGTTTTCGTCTTCCAAATTTTTGTTCGTCTTCCATTCGTTAAGTGTTGCGAGTAATACAAAGACCAGTGAGCGCGCACCTTGTTAGTACCTCTGTGTTAAAGAACAAAGGAGAAAATGAAGAAGGAAACGGACGAGGCACCAAAACATAACATACAAACATGTTTAGAAAAGCGGACGATAACACTGTTCGGGCCCAAACAAACAGCACAGGAACACGTTCTACGTCGATCGTTCATTCACTATGTTTTGCATACAGCATGTGCTGTTTAAGGGCGAAACTAGTGGGAGTGCGTGGATCAAAACGTACTAGGGGAAGGGAAGGGAGGAGGGCAGAGTAGAAAAGTGCGCTTGCTATATTCATTGCACAGACACAAGATGTAAAAGAACTCTTTGACCACTCGAGAGGAAAAAAATCATAATACAGTGACCACGCCAATTTGGTGCAGTGGTTAGCTTCTTTGCCTCTCAACTTGGTGACCAAAGGTTCGAGTCTTATCAAAGACATTTATGTATAAGGATTTTAATTAATAAGGTCGGAGGGAGGAAGGAGAGGGGAGGGGGTCGGCCGGCTTCTACCCAGAGCTGATGATGCCTTGGGCTTCAAGAGACATTTGGCATTACACCATGCATCTCTGAGAGTATTGCTCACATGACTTTCATCCGAATCCCACGTTTCTCTGTCTCTCAGGTCTGGCTGATGCCGGGATGTATTACGGGACAATCGTAAAGAACAGTGCTGACATGTAGTCTCAGACCAGAGTGGAAACTTTCATTGAGGAGGAGAACCCATATAATTTCACCTGCTAACCGTCAGATCGATTCCAGAGTCTACCGTGTATGACAACAACACAACACAAACTGTTTCGGCGCCCTGTTTAGGGCATCAAATATAAAGGAGCCTCGAACGTAAAAAAAAAACAAAACCCAAAAAACCGAAAAAACAGTGCTCGTATAAAACGGCGGCTTTTGTGTTTTCACTCTTCAGACACTGAACCGCCCCAAGGGAACTAAGCGGCAGTGAGGACGACAGAGAAGAGCTGCTGGCATTATTGACATTATTGGCATTACGTCTAGCAGCAAAGTGCATTAGGGCCAGAGAAATGGACTTTATGTCTGTAATAAAAAAGTGACCATTGTCTTTGCTCGTCGGACACGGATTCGCCGCAAGAGAGTCTAACACCAATAAGAGAGAATTTTCCTCCTGATATATTTGTGTGTTGCGCAGAACACTTGTAAAAGCTCCGTGAATGTCTAGAAGAGGAAAACGGTGTTTAAAAGGTTTTCAGTTAACCCTGGGACGTTGATCTGCGCACAAGACTGCCTATAGCCAACAAAGGGATTGAGACGTTACAGACTTGCTCTCGTTAGACACAGGAAAAAAAAAAAAGCACCCTGACTGGCTTAAAACAAACAACCGCATAGAATCCAAAAGCACCCAGTCAATAACTCAGTGATCGTTCGTTCGCCTCAAGAGCCAAGAGCGCGAAAGAAAAAAGAAACGCATTTGTTCAGAGGAGCGCTGTTTCGGAGCACAGCTAGAAGAATGTAGGCGGTTCTAGCCTGAAAGAAACACAGTTTATCAAAGTGACGAAGCTTCTTCATTCTCAGACTGATCGTCGATTGGTCGCACACAAGACCCTGCTCCAGACATGAGAGTGAAGACTTTAATGTTGGAGTTCTGTTACAGGCCACGTATCGCAGAAAGAAACGTCGAATAATCAGAGGGGAAAAAGAAACACAAACATTATCGACAAGTGTTGGCTGTTTTACTGGATACTGAGTAGCCGTGAAACAGCCTCAACCGTGTTGAGAACAAGACAACAAAAAATTGCTGGTGGAGTTCTGTGTTGTTGCTGAACTGTTTAGGAACTTGAGACGTTCGAAGGCGAAAGTCTGGACAGACTAGTGGAGTGACCTTCACCTCTTGATCAGTGACCTGTTGGGAACTCAAAGAGTCCGGCACAGTCAGCGACAGTGGGACAAGCTGGTTGGCCTGGTGTTGAAAGTCTGTTCTGCAGATGACAAGAGGGTGAGGAAGAGAAAGACGAAGAGGAGGAGGAGGACGACGACGACAAAGAGGAGGACAAGGAGGAGGAGGAGGAGGAGGAGGAGGAGGAGGAGGAGGAGTCTTCCTGATGCTTTGTCTGGAGCCACAGATTCTCAGTAAACTCTGACGTCATACCAACTTGGCAATACTCAGGTGGGAATTGTTCGTTCGCTTCTTCTTCTTCTTCTTCTTCTTGGTCTTCTTCAGGGTCTTCATGGTCTTCTTCTTCTTCTTCTTCTTCATTGTTAAATGTCTTTTGCTTTTCCGTTTCTGTTGTTTCGTGTATTGCTTTTTGTTAGCCTGCTTCACATTCTTTACAGATAGCTTCCCGAGTCTACTGGAGGAGAGTGTGTCACTCTCTCTCTATGTATTTCCGCATCCCTTCCCCACTCCCTGCCCCTCCCCTACCTCCACCCCAGTTCATTTTGCTCTGCTGTCCTTTATTGTATTCATTCTTTTCTTTTTCAGTCTTTATGTAATGTTTTGTTGTCTTTTCTGTAGGTTATTTGCGTTTTGTTGGTTCTTGACCGTATTTCTTCTTCCCTTTCTGGCTTTCATCTTTTCTCAGATTTTCTTTCTTTTTGATTTTTGTGTAACGTTTTGTTGTCGTTTCTTTAACTCAGTTTCGTTCTGTTAGTTACTTGATCGTACTTTTTTTCAGCTTTGGTCCTTTCTTCAAATTTTTTTCTTTGTTTACCTTCTCTGTCTCTCTGTCTCTGTCTCTCTATGTCTCTCTGTCTCTGTCTCTGTCTCTGTCTCTATCTCTATCTCTCTCTCTCTCTCTCCCCCTCTCTCTCTGTCTCCTCTCCCTCTCTCTCTCTCTCTCTCTCTCTGTCTCCTCTCCCTCTCTCTGTCTCTGTCTCTCTCTCCTCTCTCTCTCTCTCTCTCTCTCTCTCTCTCTCTGTGTTTCTCTCTCTCTGTGTCTCCTCTCCCTCTCTCTCTTTTAAATTGCTACATCCCTGTCTCTTTCCTTTTTCGCTTTTATTTGTTTTTCTCTTTGTTCTACACATTTTCTTTTAAGTTTTTGTTGTTTGAGATCAGTCCTTATTTTCTGTCTGTCCCTATGATTTTCTGTCTGTCGCTATGATTTTCTGTCTGTCCCTATGATTTTCTGTCTGTCCCTATGATTTTCTGTCTGTCCCTATTATTTTCTGTCTGTCCCTATGATTTTCTGTCTGTCCCTATTATTTTCTGTCTGTCCCTATTATTTTCTGTCTGTCCCTATGATTTTCTGTCTGTCCCTATTTCTGTATTCGCGACCTTCCTTTGATGTTCATCTGGTTTTTCTTTTTTTTTTCTGTCACTCACACCGCCTTTCTTACAAGCGTTGTTTCAGTTTTTTCATTTATTCTTAGCACGAATCGTGAGCTAATGTTGTTTCATTGTCGTCGGAGTTTTGCATTCTGCTCAGTGTATTTTTTTTTTTTTTTATCTGGCTTTCTGATCTTTCTTGCGTGTTCAGTGGCGTCACATTTGTTTATTAGCAGAGTTACAGGGTTACCCACCAGATGAGAGTCTGCACTGCTGATGAATCGGTTTTCTTTCTGTAGTGCCTGCCTACGTTCGTTCGGCGGCTCAGTATATCAGGACTTATTTTCCACTTTGAACTTCGCCCTCCGTTATACTTTCAAACGTCAGGAGACAAGAGAGATGTCAGGTTCATGGTTGAAACTGCGATGTCATTGTCAAGCAAACTGAACGTCTGAGACACGAGTAGTAGTCGGAATTAAAAAAAACAAACAAACAAACAAAAAAGAGAAAGAGAGAGAGAGAGAGAGAGAGAGAGAGAGAGAGAGAGACAGACAGACAGACAGACAGACAGACAGACAGACAGACTGTTAAATACATGTATAGTTCAACATGTCACATTGATAGACCAATAGAGATTTGTTCGGGGGTGGGGGTGGGGAAGAGCGAGCGAGCGACAAAAGAGAGAGAGAGGAGAGAGAGAGAGAGAGAGAGAGAGGAGAGAGAGAGAGAGAGAGAGAGAGAGAGAGACGGACAGACAGACTGTAAAATACATGTATAGTTCAATATGCAACATTGAGAGAGAGTGAGAGAAATAAAGAAAGAGAGAGAGAGAGAGAGAGAGAGAGAGAGAGAGAGAGAGAGACAGACAGACAGACAGACAGACAGACAGACAGACAGACAGATTGTTAAATAGTTCAACATGTCACATTGATAGACCAGTAGACACTTTTTCGGGGGGGGGGTAGGGGGGAGCGAGCGAGCGACAGAGAGAGAGAGAGAGAGAGAGAGAGAGAGAGAGAGAGAGAGAGAGAGAGAAGAGGAGGAAAAGAGAGAGAGAGAGGGAGAGAGAGATAGAGAGAGAGGGAGAGAGAGAGAAGAGAGAGAGAGAGAGAGAGAGAGAGAGAGAGAGACAGACAGACAGACAGACAGACAGACTGTAAAATACATGTATAGTTCAATATGCCACATTGAGAGAGAGAGAGAGAGAGAGAGAGAGAGAGAGAGAGAGAGAGAGAGAGAGAGAGAGGAGAGAAAGAGAGAGAGAGGAGAGAGAGAGAGAGAGAGAGAGAGAGAGAGAGAGAGAGAGAGAGAGGAGAGCGGGTGTAAAGGGGGTATCACTAAGATATCATACTATTCTACAAAACAAGCTACAAACCCATTGTTTCACACCCCCTCCCTCTCCCCTTTCCCTTCCCCCCTCAGAATTTCCTCTCCCATGATCCCCTCCTGGGTGGCCTCGTTTCCATCCGGCGGCCATTGTGATCGTGAGGTGAATATGAGATGATAAGTGGTTCCTCGTTCTTCGTTTTCACTGTCCTAAATATTATTTGTTTTCGCCTGAAGAAGACTCAAGAGGTCGAAATGCCTTGTGTCTTGTCCTGTACTTTGTTTGTCTGTGTCCTTGGCGGTAACTTACCCCTCTCTTTCTAAATTTTGGACATTTACCGTTCCGTGCTGATTAGCGGTTCTGGCACCGCGACATGGTGACACTTGAGTGTGTGGATGTGTGTAGACTGCCAGGATTGAGCGACGCATGTAATGGTGCCACTGTGGGGACATAAAAACGATGAGACGAGAAAGCAGAAAAACGGGGGAAAAAATGGTTTATTCACAGGAACAGTTTGTGTCGACTTCACTGACGTCTTCCATACTATTGACCGTGATCTACCATTGTTTCTTCTTTTTCTTTCTTTCTTTCTTTCTTTGATTTATTCTTTCTTTCTCTCTTTCTTTTATTCTTTCTTCCTTTCTTTCTTTCTTTCCTTTCTTCTTCTTTTTTCTCTTATTCTTTCTTTCGTTCTTTTATGAGTTGATTTTAACGTGGTGACAGCCCTGATATGTCCCTTTGCGGTCGGCTGGGCTATAAGCAACGTTACCTTACCTTACCTTCTTTCTTTTTTTCTTTTTTTTTTTGTTTAAAGAAAGCTGTGTTTATACAGTTCAGCCACAGAATCACCAAAATTGAAATCTCCATTCCTCATAAAAAGACCGCCGGTAGTTTTTTTCCCCCTCCAAATTCCAGAACATCCTGTTTCATGCCACTGAAGTAGGAAGTGATTCAGGGATCAGTCCTAGGTCCAGTTTTATGTCCACTTTACATCAGTAATCTCTCACCCCCCCCCCCCCCCCCCCGAGCACGTAACTTCTTGTGAGCTTTTTGCTGGTGACACCACACTCCATCATAAAAGCAGATATGCAAATACAGTGTGCACAGGCTTACAAAAATGGCATCTCAGCAAACTTGCAAAGTGTTCTGATCTTAGCTGTATGGTTCTTTATCCTCTTAAATCTAAGCCTATGTTGGCTACAGCCAAACAAATATGTCAAAACATCGAAACAGATTTAATCGAAATTCGGGTATATGATATGCTCTTATATACTCAATGTAGTTGTCTATATTTTTTTTTTCAGTCCTGGTCGATCCTATTTTTGTTTTGCGCAAGAAACCACCGAAATGAATACTTCAATTAAAAAACCCCACAAAGAACAAACAAAAAATATTTCTTGATCAATATACCCGAAATTATTTTTGCATGCGTACACACAATTATGTTATAGGCTTCAATATATTTAGATTTAGCCGGTAACAACTGCTTAAACTCAATAGAAAGCATACACAGGCGGTTTTTTTGGTTGTATCCTTATACTTTTGAAATCTCTGCAAATACTTTTGAAATCTCTGCAAATTTATGATTAAAAAGAAACAAACATTCTTCCCGTTCATTTTAGATGTCACTTCAATGAAGTTGTTATCATAATGCTGAACAATTAAGTAGTGGGGGAAAACAAATGCAGACTAACAATTCTTCAGTCGTTATAGTAATGACTTGGCAAAGTTTTGAACTTTTAGAGAAAAAAAATTGAAGAAAATTGGGAATGTATTATAAATATGAGAAACCCTTCACTAGCTGCCTGAGGGAACCATAGTAATCCCTCTCGAACACACATCTACTTGTATTGCCTGCTCCTAGGCCTTTCGTCCGCTGGATCGGACTCATCAGAGAGACACGGCTGGTTGTGGCTGTGCTCTTGGTGTCAAATAGAGACACACCACAGTCCATAATTGCCTGCTCCTAGGCCTTTCGTCCGCTGGATCAGACTCATCAGAGAGACACGGCTGGTTGTGGCTGTGCTCTTGGTGTCAAATAGAGACACACCACAGTCCATAATTCTGTGGTGTTGTCACCACCAAGGGTTCAAAAAAGAATCCAACAGCACCCCCAAAGCAGCCAGCGGAGGGTAGTAAATGGAACAAAACGAAAGTGTGAAGAGGAGAAAAGTTGCTGAAAAACTAAAAGCATTATTCGAACAGTATAAAATGTAGGGGACAATCTTTGAGCCTATGCTTGAGGATCCATTCAAGGATGCAAGGGAGATCAAAAGATATGGAACAGTCTGAGTGGTCAGCTCTACTGTTCAATAACCCAAGCATTGTGAGTGGCTAAGAATTGTACCGAACAACCTTTACTTGGATCTCCTAAGAGATGCAATCTCCCACTGATTGACCAAACAATATAATGCTGAAGTTGTTATTATGTGTAAAATCATGAAGAATCGAACATTATCTTATCTTTGCGAGAAATTCGCAATGATTAACGTTCAAAATTTAGTATAAAAGAAAACAACGTATATTCACTCCATGTCAAAGAACCCATCTCTTCCTGTCACCCCTTTCGTGTTTAGGTGATACACTTTGGAGTGACATACTTCATTATCAGAATCATGTCATCCCTTTCGTGTTTAGGTGATACACTTTGGAATGATATACTTCATTATCAGAATCATAACAGTCATTTATCATCTTTCAAACAAAGCACACTGCACTTACCTGATGGACCATTTGTGAACTACTTGTGCATTTTTTTTTAATTGTTATTGTTATGCTTTCGAATGCATGTAATATCTTTAGCCCATACTCTGTCTGTCTGTGTAGGTGTAGAACTAGGGGAGTAAGGGTGGGCGGGGTAACCTGGAAACTACATTATTTATGCATTGATATATAATATAATATATATATATATATATATATATATATATATATATATCTGTATGTGTGTGTGTAAATGTATGTTATTGTTATGCTTGTGTAATTATCATGATTGCTCATGCAACTTTTGTAGTCTTCATACGTTTGTCTGTGCCCTTTGATGATTGTTAGTTTGATTATTGTTTTGATTTTCCTTTTTTCTTTTAAATATTCAACTTTTGTTTCTTTTTTTGCGACAGCACGATGAAAACCAGCTGTCAGCTCCTTTGTTTTCCCTCATTTTAAAACAGTAAAATTCGTGTTCGTTTATGTCAGTCTTTCTATCTGTCTGTGTTTTTCTGTCTGTCTGTCTACGTATCTGTCTATCTATCTATCTATCTATCTATCTATCTATCTATCTATCTATCTATCTGTCTATCTATCTATCTATCTATCTGATTTGTTTTAATCTCTCTCTCTCTCTCTCTCTCTCTCTCTCTCTCTCTCTCTCTCTCTCTCTCTCTCTCTCTCTCTTTCTGGCACAAGCACACAAATTTGTGTTATGATCTACACGCTGAAGTTACTCGGGCAACGAACACTTAATAACGTTTATGTAGTCATGGTATTTCTTTCGTATGGCTAATTCAACGTGTGGGGGGTGTCCCAAGTTTTCGGACTTCTTCCAAGTAACGCTTGGTAGACTGTAGATAGAAAAATTGGAATCATCGTATTCAGAGTAGTGAAAAATTGGAATCATCGTATTCAGAGTAGTGACAGATTCTCTAAGTACAGACAATTCAAAATGAATACATTAGCAGAACCATAGATATGAACAAATATGAAGACATAATATACAAAGTGTGCTGTAACAAATGTACAGACTGTGCTTTAACAAGGTCAAGATTAGGTGTTTCAGACATAGCAGTGCGTGTTCAAATGTATAAAGAAAGTTAACAGGAATGTGTTATGCTCTGTGCATATCCGATGAAGAGGATGAAGTTCACTTTGTTTTGTGTTGCCCAGTATTTAAACACACACAAAAAACACATATTCCTCCCACGTATTACAGCAGACCAGCATAATTTAGTCTTGTTTTTGTCGTCAAGAAAGAAAGCTGTTATGAATATTTTTTTTC
>JAMYXO010002506.1:0-23496 GCA_033310375.1 Conus canariensis | reverse complement strand
AAAGGGGAAAAGTTTTGTTTTTTTTTGATCCAAAAAAAAAAAAACCCCTGGGGGGAAAAATTTTTTGCCTTTTTTTTTAACAGCTGGAAGGGGTGGCCCCCTTGGTCCCAACGAATTTTTCAGGAATCAAACAAAAAAAATTGAGGGAAAAAATTTTTTAAAAAAGGGGATTGGACTTGATTTTTTTTGGTTTCCCTGAGAAGGGGTTAAAAAACCGTTTTTCCTGGGCCCCCCATTTTTGGATTCTTGTTGCCCCCCAACAAAATTTGGGGGAAAGGTCGGGACCGCGAAAAGGGTGGGGGTAAGGGAACCCCCCAAAACGGGGGGTAACCCCAAAAAAAAAATCGTCAAAAAAAACAGAGGGGGGACTCAAGGGGGGGCCCTGGTTTTCCGTTTTTTTTAAAAATTTCCCCCCCCCCGGTTTTAAATTTTAATGTTAAAAAAAGGGGGGGAGGAAAAGGTTTTTCTCCCCTGGGTTTTTTCCCCACCCCAAAAAAAACTCCTCCCAGGGGAATGTTAAAAGGGGGAGTCCCCCCGGTGCCAAAAACCCCAAACCTAAAAAAACTTTTTCGTCAGCCCAAAAAAGTTTTCTTTTAAAAAAAAAAAGGGGGCAAAGGGGTTGCCCCCAACGGAAAAAAAAAGTTTTCTGTGGAAAAAAGGCCCCCAAAGGGGGAATTCCCCTGTTTTCTGTGGTTTCCCCAACGTTTTTTTTTTGAGGTCGAAAAAAAGATACGGG
This sequence comes from Conus canariensis, assembly GCA_033310375.1. Taxonomy (NCBI): domain Eukaryota; kingdom Metazoa; phylum Mollusca; class Gastropoda; order Neogastropoda; family Conidae; genus Conus; species Conus canariensis. The sequence continues at coordinate 22,760 of JAMYXO010002506.1, read as the reverse complement.
ACCCCCGGGCTTTTTTTTGGAAAAAAAAAAGGAAATTTGGGGGGTTTGGGTTTTTTCCGGGGGAAAGGATTAGAGGGGGTGGGGGGGGGGGACTGTCTTTTGGTTATTTTTCCAAAAACCGCACTGTTTGACGGGGCCAAAAAGGGCCCCTGGGGTTTTCCCAAAAGGGGTTTTCCCAACAGGGGGACGGGATTTTTTCCCCCTTTTTTTTCCCTTTCAATTTAAACGAGGGGGCACAAAAAAACAAAATTGGGGGGGAAATTTTTTGGGAAAGGGGTTTTTTTGGTTTAAGGTTCCCTTTCCCAGGCTTTTTGGAATTGGAATATCGGGGGGCTTTCCCGCCGGGGAGGGCGGGGGAAAACCCTGTGGTCCGATTTTTTTTTTGGTATTTACTTTTAAAAAAAAAGGTCGGGGGAGAAAAGTTTTTTTTCCTGGAAAAAAATGTTTTAAAAAAAACGTTTAATGAAAAAACATCCAGCCCCAGGGGGCCCAAAAACCAGTGCAGGTTTTTTTAAAAAAGCTTTTTTTTTTTCATTTTTTTGAGAAAAAAGGGGGGTTTTTTTTTGGGGTTTTTGGGGGGTTTTTAAAAAAAATTTTTTTTAATTTTTCGTTTTTTTTTTGGGGGGAAAAATTTTTGGGGGGGGTTTTTTTTTTTGGGGGGGGGGGGGAAAAAAAAAATTTTTAAAAGGGGGGTTTTTTTTTTTTATTTTTCCTGGTTTTTTTTTTTTTTTTTAAAATTTTTTTGGGGGTTTTTTTTTGGGGGATTTTTTTTTAAAAAATTTTTTCCCCAAAAATTTTTTTGGGGAAAAGGGGTTTTTTCCCCCCCGGGAAAAATTTTTTTGGGGGGGGGTTTTTTTTTAAAAAAGGGGGGCCCCGTTGGGGGGGGGCCGGGGGGTTTTTGGGGGGGGAAAATTTTAAAAAAAAACCCCCCCCCCTTTAAAAATTTAAAAGGGGGGGGTTTTTTTGGGGCTTTTTTTTAAAAGGGGGGTTTTTTTTTAAAATTTTTTAAAGGGGTTTTTTAAAATTTAAATTCCCCCTCCCCAAAAATCGGCCCCCTGGGTTTTTTTTTCAAAAAAGGGGGGGGGGTTTTTTTTTTTTTGGGGGGGGGTAAAAAAAAATTTTTTTTTCCCCCCCCTTTGGGAAAAAAAAACCAAAAAGGGGGGACCCCGGGGGGCCCCCCTTTTGGGGGAAAAAAACCAGGGGGCCCAAGGGGGGAAAAGGGGAAATTTTCAAAACCAAAAAAAAAAAAGGGGTTTTTTGGGAAAACCCCCGGGGGAAAAAAACTAAACCGGAAAAGGGGGAAAAACCCCCAAACAAAAAAAAAAAAAAAAAGGGTTTTCCCCCCGGTTTTTAAAAAAGGGGGGGCCCCTTAAAGGAAAAAACCCCAAAAAAAAGGGGGGGGGGAAAAATTTTAAAAAAACCCGGGGCCTTTTGGGGGAAAAAACCCCCCCCCCCCAAAAAAAAGGGGGAAATTTTAAAAAAAGGGGGGGGAAAAAAAAAAATTTTTTAAAAAAGTTTTTGTTTAAAAAGGGAAATGAACAAAAGGGGGGAGGGGGGGGGGGAAAAAAAAAATTTGGGGGGGGGGGGAAAAAAAACCCCCCGGGGGAAAATTTTTTTTGGGGGGGGGGGAAAAAGAAATTTTTTTTTTGGGGGGGGGAAAAAAGGGGTTTTCCCCTTAAATTTTATTTTAAAAAGGGGGGAAAAACCAAAAGGGTTTTTTTTTTTTTGGGGAAAAAAAAAAAAAACCCCCCCAAAAAATTTTCCCCTTTTTTTCCCCAAAAATTCCCTTTTAAAATTTTTAAAGGGGGAAAATTTTTTCCAAGGGGGTTTTTTTTTTTTTCCCCTTTTTGGGGGGAAAAAATTTCCCGTGGGGGTTTTTTGGGAAATTTTAATGGGGGTTTTCCCCCCTTTCCCCCGGGGTTTCCCCGGGGGACCCCCAGGGGGGTTTTGGGGGTTTTGGGGGGGGGGGGGTTTTTTTTTTTTCCCATTTTTCCCCCCCCTTTTAAAAAATTTTCCCCCCGGGGGGCATTTTCCCCCCGAGGGGGGGGGGGGGTTTTTTTTCCCCCCCCCGGGGTTTGGGGGGGGGGGGGGGGCCCCCCCAGGGGGGGTTTTTTTTGGTTTTTAAAGGGGGGGGGCCCCCCCTTTTTTTTTTAATTTTTGGGTTTCCCCCGGGGGTTTCCCCCCCTTTTTTGGGGGGGGGGAAAAAAATTTTTTCCCATTGGGCCCACCCGGGGGGGGAAAGGGGGTAAAATTTTTTTTTTTTGGGGGGGGATTTTTTTAAAACCCCCATTTTTTGGGGGGGGGGGAAAAAAAAAAAACCCCCCCAAAAGGGGGGGGCAAAAAAAAAAAATTTTTCCCCTTTTCGGGCCCCCCCCGGGGGTGGGGAAAAAAGGGCCCCAAAAAAACCCCCTTTTTTAAAACCCCCCCCCCGGGGGGGGCCCCAAAAATTTTTTTTCCGGGGGGGTTGGGGCCCAAAAAAAAAAAACAAAAAAAAAAATTTTTCGGGGGGGGTTCCCCCCTTGGGGGGAAAAAACCCCCCCCCAAAACAGGGGGGTTTTCACCCCCCAAAACCCCCCCCCTTTTTAAAAAAAAACCGGGGGGTTTTTTTCCCTTCCCCCAAAAAAAAAACAAAAGGGGGGTTTTTTTTAAAAATCCAACTTTTTTTAGGGGGGGGGACCCAGGTTTTTTTTAAAAAATTCCCCCCCAAAAAAAAGGGGGGGGGTTTTTCTCCCTTTTTGGGGGGGGGCCCCCCCCAAAAAAATCCCCCCCCAAGGGGAAAAGGAAAATTTTTTTGTTTTTTTTCCCCCCCCCCCCCCCAAAAAAAAAAAAACCCCTTTTTTGTTTTCCCCGGGGTCCCCCCCCCCCGGGGGGGGGGGGGCCCCCCCCCCCCTTTTTTTTCCCCCCCCCTTTAAACGAAGGGAAAAAAAACCCTTTTTTAAAAGGGGGCCCCCCCCAAAAAAACCCCCTTTTTTTTAAAAAAAAAAAAAACCCAAAAGAAGGGGGGCCCCCCCGGTTCCCCTTTCCCCCCCCCCCCCCCCAAAAAAAAAGGGGTTTTTTCCCCCCCCCAAAAAAAGGGGGTCCCCGTTCCTTTTTTTTTGGGGGGGTTTTTTCCCCCCTTTTTTTTTTTTTATTTTGGGGCCCCAAATTTTTTTTTTTAAAAAAAAAACCCCCCCCCAAAAAAAAACAAATTTTTAAGGGGGCCCCGAACCTTTTTTTGGGGCCCCTTCCGGGGGGGGGGGAAAAAAAAAAAACAAAAAAACCCCTTGGGGCCCCTTTTTCCCCCCCCCTGTCGGGCCCCAAACCCCCCGGGGAAAAAAGGGGGGAAACCCCACTGAAAAGGGGGTTTAAAACCTTGGGCCATCGGAGAAAAAACTTTTTTTTGGGGGGGGGAAACCCAGCCCCCCACGGGGGGGGGAAAGCCCGTTTGTAACCCCCCCAGGCCCAGGAGTTTTTCCTCCTTCTGGGGGAGGGGGTCCGAGCCCAAAAAGTGTTGTTTGTGGGGGGGCGTTTTGGGCCCCCTTCCCAACCCCGGTTTTCACCCCCCCCCTTTCACGGGGGTCGCCCCACCCAAAAAACCGGGGGGGGTTTCTTAAAAAAAGACCAAAAGAGAAAAAAAGGGGGTGTGGCAAAAGAAGGGTTGGGGATAGGGAGTGAAAAAAAAAAAAAAAAGAAAACCGTTAAGAAAGGCGGGGGGAAACAGAAAAAAAAAAAAGGGGGGGTTTTTTTACTTTTTTGTCTGGGCCCCCCTAACCTTTTCGGGGCCCCCATGGGGGGGACCCCTCCCAGGGGGCTTTTAAATTTTTCCTCCCCCAAACGTTAAATTCCCCTTCCCCCCGTCCCAAAACGGGGGGGGCTTTCGGGGGCCCTAGAAAAGCTTTTGACCAAAAAAAAAACAAAAAACCCCATCTAGTGGGAGTACTGATGCCCCCCGTTCAGCAAAGCCAAAAAAAGATCACGGGGGGGCCCCCCAAAAAGGGGCCCCCCCCCCAAAACCCGGGCAAAGGTTTTTGCAACCCCCGGGGGGGGCGTTTTTTTTCCATGAAAAAAGCAAAAAAAAAAAACCCAAGAAGTAAAAAGGGAGGAGAAAAAAAAAAATTTTTTTTAAAAAAGGGGGGAAAACCCCCAAAAAATTTTTGTTTTACCCAAAAAAAAAAACTTTTTTTTTGGGGGGAAAAAAAAAAGGGGATTTTTTAAACCGGGGAAAAAAAAAAATTTTTTTTGGTTTACGTCCAAAAATTTTTTAAAGCCCAAAAAGAAAAAAAAAAAAAAAGGGGCAAAAAAAAAATTTAAAAAAACCCAAAAAACATGTTTTAATAAAAAATAAAAAAACCGGGGAAAAAGAGGGAAAAAAAAGGGAAAAAATCCAGGGTAAAAGAAAAAAGGGGAAAAAAACTCCTTTTTAAACCCCCCAAATTCCCCCCAAAAGGGCCAAAAAAAAACCCCTTTTTCCAAAATTTCCCCAAAACAATTTTTTAAAAACCTACCCCAAAGGGGAAAAATTTTTTCCCCAATTTAAAAAAAAAAATAAAAAAAAATTTGGGTTTTCAATGAAAAAAAAAAAAAAGTTTAAACCCCATCCAAAATTTTAAAAAAATAAACAAAAACCCCAACAAACAAAAAAAAAAAATTTTTTTTTTGGGGCCCCAACCCCACCCTTTTTTCCCCCAAACCCCCCTTTTACCCCCCAAACCCCCGGGGGCCCCGGTTTTCCCCCCCTTTTTCCCAACAGCTTCCCCCAAAAAAAAAAAAGGATTTTAAAAAGGGGCCCCCCCCAAAAAGCCCCCTTAGGGGCCCCCCCAAAAATTTCCCTTTTTTTGGGGGAAAATTTAGTTGTAATTTGGGTTTTCCCTTTTCCCCCCCCTTTGGGGGAAACCATTTTTGAAACCCCTTTCAAAACCCCGATCCCCCAAAAATAAACCCGGGGTTAAAATTTTATAATTTTGGGGGGGGGAAAAATTTTAAGGTTTTTCCAAATTTTTTTTGGAGGACAAGACAAGGGCTTTTTAGTAAAAACCTTTCCCCCTTATGAATTTTTATACCCCATCAAATTTGGGGCCCCAAAGGGGATAAAAAGGGAAACAATTTTTTTTTTTTTTGGCCCCCCGGGTTTTTTTACCCTTTTTTTTCCCTTTTTTACCCCAAAGGGGTTTAACCCCCCTTCCATACTGGGCCAAAAAAACACCCCCGAGGCCGGGGGGAAAAAAAATGGGGGGAAAAAAAATTTAAAAGGGGGCCTTAAAAAAAGGGGGGGGGACCCCCCAGCATCCACCCAAAAGTTTTCCAAAAAACTGTTCCCCAGGGGGTTCCCCAAAAAGTCTTTCCCATTTTGAATGGAAAAGTCAATGGTACCTTTGAATCCGGTTGGCCCACTGTCCGGGTTTTTTTCAAAATCAATTTTTTCCCGGTGGGGGAAAAAGCCTTTCCCCCCCCCCCCCCCCCCCCCCCCCAAACCCCTTTGCCTGTTTCCCATTTTGATCTTGGTTTTTTTTTTTTGGGGGTCCACTCAAACCAAAAACCCAAATCGTCCCCTGTGTCTTCAGGCCCACCGCGGGTTTTGGGGGATTCCCCCCCATGGAAAAACCCCGGGGACCAGGGGGCTTGTTTTCAAAAATTTTGCGTTTTTCAAAAAAACGAGGGCACCCCACTGTTTCCCACATTTTTTCCCCCCACTCTCGTTTTTATTTGTTTTTCCTTTTCCCAAAAAACCTTTTCTGTCTTTCCCTTTCCGTTTTCAGGGTATTTGGGCATTTTGTTGGACAAAAAAACCCAAACTTTTCCCCAATTACAATTGTTTTTTGGGGGTTGGTTTCACAAAAAAACCCCATCCCCTCCCCCATAAAAAATTTCTGTTTTAAAAAAAACATTGTTTTTAAAAAAAGGGTCAAAAAAATTAAAAAAAAATTATTTCCCAATAACAAAAATTTTTTTTTTTAAAAAAAAAATTTTTTTTAAAAAAAAAGGGGAAAAAGAAAAGAAAAAAATTTGGGGAAAAAAAAAAAAAAAACGGGGGGGAAATTTTTCCCCAGGGGGCCCCTAAAAAAACCCAAAGGGGTTTTGGAGGGGAATGAACCCGGGGGGCCTATTGGGGGGGCCCCAAAATCTTTTTTTGGGGTTTGGGGGCAGGGGGACTTTCCCCTGGGTTTTTTTTTTTTTGGGATTGTTTTCCCCCCCAAAAAATTCCCCCTTCGTTTTTGGGGGGGGGACTTAAATCAAGGTTTTTTTGGGGCCCCCAAAAAACCCCCCCTTTTCCCAAAAAAAAAAACCCCAATAACAAATTTTTTTGGGGTGAAAAAAAAAGGGGGGGTTTTTAAAGGGGGGGGGAAAAAAAAATTTCCCCATAAAAACACCCTTTAAAGGAAAAAAGAAGTTTTGGGGGGGTTTTGGAAACGGGGGGAAAACCCATTTTTTAAAATTTTATATGGGGGGGGGGGTGAAAAAGGGAAAAATTGAAAAAAATTTTAAGGAAACTGGGCGGGTTTTTAAATGGAATGAAGGGGGGGGGGGCCAAAAACCCCCGTTTTTGAACAAAAGGGGGGGGCCCGGGGGGTTCTTATTTCCCCTTGGCCCCCCCCTTAACCAAAATTGGAAATTAAAAACTACCCCTTTTTTAATTTTAAAAAAATTAAAAAAAAAAAATTTTAAAACTTTTTCAAAAAAAAAACTGAAAAAAAAAATTTTTTCATTTTTTGGGTTTTTTTTGTTCCTTTTTTTGTTGGTTTTTTTTTAATTTTTTTGGGAAAATTAGCGGCCCATAAAAAAAACAGGGGAAATGTCTAATAATAAAGCTAAAATTTAAAAAAAGGTTTGAAAAAAAGGGGGTTTTTTTCCTTTTTTAAAAAAAAAACCCTTTTTCCGGGGGGTTTAAAGGGGGGGGACCCGGGGTCCCTTTATCTGTCAATAGTCCAGGGCCTCCACTGACATCTAAAAATTAAATTTGCCATTTTTTTTTGTTTTTTGGGGTTTCTTTTCTTAAAAAACTTCTGTACCCACCTAAAACCAAAAAAAACCCCCCAAAATCTTTTGCCAACACCCCTTTTTTTAAAACTCCTTCAAAAATCCCCTCTTTCAGTTTCTTTCCTTTTCAAAAGGGCCCCAAAAAAAAAACGTTTTAAATGATTTCTTGAAAATTTTTGGTAAAAATTAAAATTACTGAAAATTGCTTTTCCCCCTTTGGGGTTACCTGGGGGCCCTTTTTTTCCGGGGCCCTTTTATTTTTGTTTTCAAAATTTTTTATTTTCAACCTTACTTATGAACATGAAAAAAACAACAAAAAATACTTTGAATCTCTTAAAAGGGAATTTTACACTAGCTCAAAAATTAAGCCGGATTCAGTATGAAACCTGCAGTTTTTTTTAAAGTTGCGGGGCCCGGGGTACTAAAAATTGCCCCTATCTCCCCTGGGGGGGGGCCCCCCTAAAAACCCCGAATTGTTTTTTTTTTGGGGAATTTTTATTTCCCCCCATTCCCGGGGGGGATTTGGGGTTTTTGGAAAATTTGAAAAAATTTTTAAAAGGGGGCCCCTTTCAGAAACTAAATCATAATTTTGTTGGGCCCCCAAAAAGGCCCTTTTTTGAAAGAACCCCCCCCCTGGAAATTTCTTTTTTTTTTGTAAAAATCTAAAATTTTTCCCTTTAAAAAACCAAACAATCCCCTTTTTCTCCCCTTTTTTTTTTTTGACTTAAAAAAAACTTTTTCCCCCTGTTTAAAATGGGGGGGGGGGATTTTGCAAGTATAACCCCTTTTGGTCACTTTGGCATTTTTTTTTGTTTTGTAAAAATGACTTTTTTTTTACCATGTTTTTACAGGTATGTCTTAGGGTTTGAAACCCTATTGGGGGTTTGCGTTTTTTTGTTGTGGTTGTGTGGTGGTGTGTGGTTTTGGGTGGTTTTGTGTGGGTGGGGGTGTTAAGTGCAAACTTTGGGGGAGTATTTTTTTGGGGCCCCTTTGGGGGACCCCCAAAAAAACGCGGGGGAAATTGTGTTCCCTGCGTGATCAGGGTTTTTCTTTTATTGGTGGTGTCCTGCACAATGTTTTTTAGATTTTTAAATTTTGAAAAAGCCCCCCTTTGGTGGGGCCAAACCCCTTTGTTGGGTGGGCGCTTGGGGAAATTGGGGTCCCCCCAAAAAAAAATTATTTTTCATCCAATAAGAAAAAAAGCTTAAATTTCTGTAATAAGAAAAAACCCCTTTTTTTTTTGTAAAAATAAACCCCAAAATTCCCTCAAACCCTTTTTTTTTGGGTGGTCTAGGGTCTAATTTTTTAAAAATCTGGCGGGGAGCTACTGACCGATTTTTTTTCCCAAATTTTCTGGATGTTTAAAATTGTTTTTCCAGTTTTGAGAAAGCGGAGGTTTTAGTATGCTTGGATGCGGTGGGGAGGGGGGATCGGGCTCCATTTAGTTGGGGCCCTGCAGAAGGGGGGTTTTTTTTTTTTTTCGCGGGGAGGGGAGTTTCCCCCTAAAAACTCCGGGAAAAAAAAAAATGGGGGGGTCCAAATTTGTGTCCCCCCTAAAAAAGAAACACGAACGAATCCTTGTTAGGGGCCCCCTTTTGGCGGGGGAACACGGGGAAATGGAAAAACCTTTGTTATTTCCACCTTCTGGGGACCACCCCGAAAAAAATCCTTGAATGCCCCCCCACCCTTTTTCTAGACCCCAAAAGGGAAAAATGAAATCCCCTTGTATGTCCCCACCTTTCTTAGACACCACAGAATGAATTTTTTTTATGTTCCACCTTCAAAGACCCCAACAAAAATTAAACCCTTTTGTATGCCCCCCTTCTGGGACACACTGAATGAAATCCTTGTTTGTCCCCTTTCTAGGCCCCAAACGGGGAAAATAAAAAGGGGAAGTCTTTGTACCCCTTTTCCCTGAAAAAAGGGGAAAAAGGTAAATTTTCCCCCATTTTCCTTTGGTTTTTAAAAGGGGAATGAAAAAAAATTTCCCCTTTTAAACCAAAAATTTTATTTCGCCCCCCAAAAAAAAAACCCCATTTTTTCAATAACCCAAAAATTTTTTTCACCAAAAAAAAAAAAATAAAAAAAAAATTAAAAAAAAATTAAAAAAAAATTAATTCGGGGGAAAAAGTGGGTTTTTTTTGGGGGGCAAAAAAATTTTTTTTTTCCTGCTTCTAAAAAAACCGGGCACCTTTTTACTTTCCCTTCTGATTAACAAAAACAGGCACTGTTTTTTTTGGGGAAAAAAAATTGGAAAAAACCTTTTTCGGAACAAAACGATCTTTTGGGGGGGGCGGGCCTTTTTTTTGGGAAAAGGGGGAAAAGTTTTTTCTTAAAAATTAATACCGGGGGGGGGTTTTTTTTTTTCATAATTTTTTTTTCAAAATTTTCATAAAATCTACGCTCCCTTTGGGGGGGGCCTGGGGGTTTTCAAAATTCAAAAACAATCCCCCCTCCCCCCCTCTCCGGGGCCCCATTACAAGTATCTTATTTTTTTAGTCAAAAAAGGAAGGGGTTTTTTTTTTGATTTATTTTTTGGATGTCTTTTTCAGTAAAAAAATTTATTTTTTTTTTAAATTTGATCGCTTTTATTTTGGCTTGGGGCCCTTTTGTTTTAAAAAATTCTTCATTTTTTTCATGGGCCCCTAAGGGGGCTGGGGCAGGTTTAAAATTATTACTTTCCTCTGTTTAAAATTCCTTTATCTCAAGCCCCCAAAAAACAAATCAGAAAAAAAACAAAGGGGGCCCCTTCCCCATCTTGGGTTAGAAATTTTTTTTTACAACACACAAAAATTTTTAGGCCTTCAAACTAAATTCTTTAAAAGGGGGGGGACTTTTTTTTTTCCCCAAAAAGGGGTTAATGGGACGGGGAAAAATCGAAAAAAAAAAAAACCCCCATTTTGGTTGATGGGAGTGCTTTGAAATGTAGATTGGGGGGGGGGGCCAATTATACAAATTAGGTGTTTTTTTTTTTTTAATTTCCCCCTTTAAAAAATAAAAACCATACAACCATTTGGGGATTAATTAGAAAATTCAAATGGCCCAAATGCCTTAACCTTTTTCATATGGGGAAACCCCCTTTTTTTTTTAACGCGTTTGGTATTAAATTTTATAGTTTTTAAAAACCACTATCATTAAAAAGCCTAAAATTCGAGCAAGGCCCCCTTGGGGGAAAAAACGTACCCCCCTTTTTTCCCTTTTTTTTTTTTTGGAAAAAAAAAATTTAAGAAAAATTATAAGATTTCCCCTCTTTAAATTTTTTAAACCCGTTATGTAAAATTTTTTTTTTTAAAAGGGCTTCTTTTAAAGAAAAAAAAGCTGTAGTAACCCAGGTTTTTTTTTTTTAAAAAACTTTTTTTTAAGCTTTTTCCCCCCCCTCCATTAAAAACCCTAAAAAAATTTTTATTTTTTTGGGCCTTTTTCGTTTTTTTTTTTAAAAACCCCTTTTTTTTAAAAAACCCTTGTTCTTAAAGGGACACCCTACCCCTTCCCCCCCCTTTTATTTTTTTAAAACTGAAAATACTTTTAAAAAAAAACACGGGGCTGGTTTTTGGCTTGGGTTTTTAAAAAAGGAACACCCCCTTTTTTAAACCCCCTTTTTTTTTTAAAAAATTCTATTTAAAAAATGGAAAAACCTTTTAAAATTATAATGAAAAGTGCCACTTCGATTTTAGGGGGGGGGTTTTAAGAGCCCAAACTTTGGGACTTTAGTAGCTAACCCCACCCCGCGGGGTGGATGAATAAATATGGTTTTTTTCAGTCAGACTGAAAAAACCCACTTAAACTAGATATTTAAAATCCCCCTAAAAAAGGGGAGGGGGGATAGAGTGCCTCGGGGAAATGGTCAACCCCCAACCCGGGGTTTTTTTAAACCAGAATCAGTTAAAATTTTTTGCAGTTTTTACGTTTCAACCACTGGCGCGGTGTTTCATTTAAACCCTTTTTTAAACCCCACCCCAAAACCCCTTAGAAAGGGCCCATTTAAAAAAAAAATTTTTATGTTTTTACCAGTAAATTAGGGGAAAACAAAAACTGAACTCAAAGTACGCCTCCCCCAAAGGGGGGGAAAAAACGCGTTTAAATCCTTTTTTCCCTTCAGCCCCCCCAAGGGGGGGACAAAAAGCTTAAAAAGAATCTGAAAAACGAATTTAACATTAACCCTTCAAAAAAACTTTAGAAACAAAAGTTGGGGGCCGAATCAGGGGTTTTTTAAAATTTTTTATTTTTTGGGGCCCCACCCCGTAGAAAAATATAATTTTTGGGGGCCCCTACGGGGCCCGGCCCACCTTTTTTTTAAGTAAAAAACTCCCCAATTTTTAGATTGGGGGCCCATAGAAAACAAAAAACCCCAAAAAAATTGCTTGGGGGAAAAAATTTTTTTGGAAAATGAAAAGTAAAGGGCCCCCAAAAACAAAATCCCCGGAGTGCAAAGGGGTTTTAATGACTCCATGGGGAACGTACGTTTGGTGTTAAATTAGGAAGCGCAAGCACAGGCCCCAAAGTCTACCCAAGTTGGTTTTAAATTTCTACAGGGCTTTGGAGGGGCCAGAAAAAAAAAAAAATTTTTTGAAAATTTAGGGGGGTTTGTATTAAAAACTCTGCGGGGATTTCCCCCGGGGGCATTTAAAAAGGGGTCCCCAAAAAAACGTTCTTTTCCCCCCCATCTGGGGTCAAAAAGGTTTTGGACTTTTTTTTTGGGGGCCAGGGGGATTTTTACATGCGCCTTCCCCCTTTTGGGCAGATTGGGCTATACAGAATTTAAATAATGAAATTTTTCCCTTCAAAAGCCGGAGGGGAACCCAAAAAAAAACTTGGGGGAAAAAACAATCAAAGGCTTAAAAAACAAAGGGGGGCCCCCCAAAAGCCATTTTAAAAAAAAAAATTTAGCCCAAAAACCTGCAAAAAAGGGGGGGACCCCCCCAACCAGTTTTAAGGGGCAGCCCAGAAAAAGGGGACCCCCCCCTGTTGATGTCCCTCACCCCCCACGGGACAAAAGGAAAAAAGACGCCCCTTTGTTGTTTTTTTTTAAAAACTTTTTTTTACGGGGTTTAAGCCTTCTTTTTTTTCAAAAAAAATTTAAAAAAAGGGCCCAAGCCAGCCCCCCCAAAGTCCAAAAAGGGGGGGGTTTCAAAAATAACCAAAACCCTTTTTGCCCTATGGTGGGCAAAAAACCCAAAACAAAAACAACATCCCCTTTTTTATGCCAGGCCCAAGCCAAGGCCTTTGACAGCCAAACTTCTTTAATGGGGTTTTGCTGGGGTGGGTGAAAATTTGTTTTTCTAACCAATTTTTTTCCCGGGCTGGGCCCCGGGGGGGGGGAAGGGGGGGCTAACGGGGCCCCTGTTGGCGCACTGCCTTTTAAAGCATAAAACCAGGTAAGAAAAATGGGAAAAAAAAACCCAACGCTGTTAATTTTTAACTAATTATTTTTTAATCCCCCTGTTTCTTGAACGGGGAGCCCCTTATTCTTTCTGCTGGGCGAAAAGTTTTTTTTCTTTTAAACCCTTTTTTTTTTTTTATAGTTTTTTTTTTGTTTTTCCCCCTTATTTGGGTTTAAATTTTTTTTTCTTTTGGTTTAATTTTTATAAAAAACCCCGATAACCTGTTTTTGCCCTTTTTTACCCCTTTAAATTTTTGTTTTTTTCCCCCGTATTTCTAGCCTTTTTTTTTTTAACCCAAAAAAATTTGGTTTATCATCTGCATCGCCCGTTTATTTTTTTTTTTTCTTTCTATCTCTCTCTCTAGTTAATTAAAATTTTCCAAAAAAATTTTTTTTTTTAGTTCCTTTTTTTTTATTTTTTTTTAAAGGGGGACTTAGTAGGGACCTGATTCAGCGGGTTAAAAAAAGTTTTTTTTTAAAAAACCTTGATTTTTTGGGCTTTAAAAGAACCTCGTGTTCGCGCCTCCAGGAAAAAGGGGGGCCCGTTTTTTCAAATTTTTTTTTTAAGGGGGCTTTTTTTTTCTTCTTCGGGGAAAACCTCAGCTCACCTTTTTTTTGACTAGGCAAATTTGGAAACACAATTTTTTTTTTTAAAAATTTGGTTTTCCCCCCATTTAAAACCCCCGCTCAATTCTGCTATTGTTCCATCTGCTTTTTTGCCCTTTTTTTTCGTGAAAGGGGGATTTTTTTGGGGCATTTCGATTGGGGCCCGTGGCAACTCTTCCCCACTATTTTTTGGGGAAAAAAAGGGGACAAAAAAGCCTCAGCCCCCTTTAAGTTTTGCCAATAAGTTTAAACCCCTTTTTGGCCCAAAAAAAGGGGAGTTTCTCTAAGAATTGTTTGCCCTGCTTTTAAAAAAAACGGGTTGGGTCGGTTTTTTGAAAATTTTAAAAGCCGTACAAGTTCCTTTACTAGTTTTTTAATAAAAAAATGGTTTTTTTTTTAAAAAAATGTGGACCCTTTGCCTGGCGCCCCCCCCCATTTTTTATAAAATGATTTTAAAAATTTTTTTAAAATTTTTTTTTGGGGGCCTTTTAAATCCCTACTTTTTCCTTGGGGCCTTGGGCGGGCCCCCCCCCCCTTTTTCCAAATTTAAGTTTCCGTTTTTGCAATGAAAGGGGCCCCCCGGGTTTTTTTCAATTGAATCAAAATCCCCCCAAAAAAATGCCCCTTCTTTTTTTTTTTTTTCAATAAAAAAATTCGCTAAAAAAACCCCCCTTTCCCAGCCTATTTATATTTTTTTTATTTTTTTTGGGGTTTTTTTAAAAAAAAATAAAAACCCAAAAAGGGCTGCGACTTGATCCATTCCAAAAAAAGCAAAGGGGAAAAACCCCCCAGGAAAAAAAAAAAGGTTAAAAGGGGAACTGTGGGGTTTTTGAAAAAATTAATTTCCATCAACAAATTGAGCCAATTTAAAAAATTTTTAAAACAGAAAAAAGATTTAGGGGACCTCGGGCCTTTGACGATGTTTTAATGCCAGGCATTTTGCCAGGCTGTCATTCAAAAAAAATATTGATCGGGGGAAATCCTAATGCTACTTTTTCTTGCTAACCGGGCCCCGGGCCACATTAAAAAAAGGGGAATTTAAAAAGGAGGGTAGAGAAGTTTTTCACTGAGTAGCCCCCGGGGGACATTTTTTTTTTCTTATTCTGTCTGGGCTGCCTTGAAAAAAAAAAAAAAGACAAAATCTTTCGGGGGAATTTTCCAGAGCCCAAACCGGCTTAAAAGCAAAGGGCTTAAATTTTGCCCCAGATCCCCAAAAAGGAAAGGGAGAGGGGGGGGGGGACCACAAATAAGCGCGGCATTTAAAAAACAATTTTTTGCACCCCCTCTGTTTTTGGAAACTGTTAAAAAAAAACCCATCCCCCATATTACCCAGGCGCCTAAAAGGGGAAAAATTACTTAGGGGAAAACTGACATTCAATGGAAAAACAGGGGGGGTTCCTTTTTTATTTATCGGGGGGGGAAACCCCCCAAAGCCAGATCCCCCCATGTAAATAACTTCTCTTTTTAATTTTGACGTTTTTTTTACAAACCCGAACGGCTGGGGAAAAAAAATCTTAAAAAACCCATAAAAAAGTGGGGCGGTTTTTTTTATTTTTGAAAGGGAGTTTTACACCCCCAGTCTAGCGTTAAAAAACCCCAAGAAGGGGGGGGCACCCCCCCTTTGGGAAAAAAGCTTAAAGGAAAATTCTTTAAAAAGGGGCCCAAAAAAGGGGGTTTTTTTGCTTTTTTTAAAACCCTCGGGGCTTTTTTTTTTTTCAGAGGAATCTGGAGGTTTTTTTTTTAAAACCCCCAAAAATTTTGGGCAGTTTCTTTTGAAAACAGTAGATTGGCAAGCCTTTTTTTCATTGTATTTCAAGCTGGAAATTTTTTAAAACCCCGAAAACAAATTTTTTGATGAAAAAAAAAAAATTTTTTTGGGGCGGGGAAAGGGGGGGACAACCCCCCCAAAAAAGGTTTTTGGGTTGTTAAAAAAAACTTCCCCCTTCACGATGTGGGGGGAACTCAAAAAATTTAAAAATTAAACAACAAATAGGGGACTAGGGCTGGTTTTTTAGATCCTATGAAAAAACCGGGGGAAACTGCCCCGGGGAGTGGAAAAAAAGGGGGGTTGGGGGGTCAGGGGGCTTTAACTCATCCCGTTTTTAAATAAGGAAAAAGGGGGGGGGGGGGAAGGGGCAAGATACAAATGCACGTTTTTTGTGGTTTTATGACGCCCAGCTGAAACATTGAAGAAAAAATAGACTGAAAGAAATAGCCTATTAAAACAGATGGATAGTTTTGAACTTTTTGCCTAAAGACCCGCACTGTTCGCTTATTTGTGGGATTACTGGGTGTGGGAAAAACTGTCTTCGTGCTTGATTTGTTACAAACAGTCTACAGTTTCATTACGAGTACATTGTTATTATTCTGCACAACCATTAAGCACAACAAGTCTTACAAAGAAAGGCAGTTTGTTTGGACAGACGAGAAATATTTTTAGTTGATCCTACTGACAAGCTAAGCGACTGTTTTAGAACATTACTATAGGCTATTTGAGGGAAACCGAAACGTGTTTATTATTGATGACTGTTCAGCCGAACAAGACATTGTTAAAAAAAGAAGGACTCTGTCTAAGCTGCCTTTAGCGGAAGACACGCATTAGTTTCTGTTTGGCTCTTAACTCAAAAATACAATGCTGTCTTAAAAGACTTTAGATCGCAGTTAAAATCGGTTGTATTATTCTATACTAAGGACAGGGATAGTTTTGAAGAGTGTTTTAAGTGAAAACTATATAATCAGGAACAAGGATGAACTAAAAAAAATAAAAAGAGCAGCTAGAAAAATCTAAGCACGCTAAACTATGCTTACGGACTGACCCGCCAGTTCAATACGTTTGTTTATAACAAATTGTTTATAAGAAATTGTTTATTATAGATTGCTTATTATAGATTGTTTATTACAGATTATTTATTACAGATTGTTTATTATAGATTGTTTATTATAGATTGTTTAATAATAAATTGTTTATATTAAAAAGAATGTCTCGAGGGCCAGAATCAAAAGCAGAGTTAGCTCCTAAATGCGCTGCAGTAGAGCTAAAAGATCTAGCAGACACAACTGACTTTGATCTGATAGGAGTGACAGGAAATGTTTATGGATTTGAGTACACCGACGATGGGGTTTACAAACGAATAGAAATTGAAGATAAAAAACGCAGCAATATCCTACCCTGGAAGAGATAAAGAAATCTAAGGGCAAACGATTTTGGCAAACATGAATACAAACTTCATAAACGAGAGAATGCCTGGGCGTTGCTTCCTGACATTAACTGGCATTTAAAGTTTGAACTACGAAGCCCCTATGTATACTTTGATAAGAAATACAATTTTAGAAAAGCTTTGAATGAAGGACGCCTTCTTGCTAGCCTAGTCCCAGGAACACAACAGAAAAAGCAGATTGAAATAACTAAGCAGGGCTCTGATATATGCTGCGGAGAAAGAAGTCCTTAGCTGAAGTGGGGGGGGACACCGTCGGCTTAGAGTTTAACCCAAAACTAGAATCACTGCCTAGAAAAATGACGATGCTTTTTCGCTTATTTATTACTCCAAGGGAGTCTGATCCTAGTTTGCCAGAGCATACGTTAATCAGAGGCGTGCAAATAAAGTCTGAAAAACTTGGGTGGTCCTCTTAGGCTTGTTATTGTTATTACTAAAAACGGGGATGAAAATAAACACTTCTGTATCTTCTGACAAAGTTACTGTGATGGTTGACAAAGACAAACTAACAGTACTCGATTTTATTTTCATTAAGTATGTTGATTTTATTGCGTTTTACTCTGTTGATGAGGTGCTGCCAGAAGGGTTAATAAGAAGATATGTACAAGATTAAAAAAAAATATAATCTTGTTTTTTAAAATGGAGGACGGCCAGCAGTTTAGATTAAAGCACATGACTGAGCTTGAAGAAGAAATAGAAAGTGACTTAAATAAGTATAGGGTTACTAGAAAGAAAATATGCTAAAGCTTTAAATGTCCTTTCTTATATAATCACCGGCTCATCGGTTGTATCCGGCTTAAGCACTGGGTCTAGTGTCGCTCTTTTAGCTACTGGAGTTGGGACACCGATATCCATAGCTTTTGGGAGCGTTGGTTTGGGTTTAGTTGCCATGTCCACGATTGTAAGTGCTGTTTTAAAGAAGCTAACGCCCAAATTACAAAAAGCACACTGCCATTGTAGCCCTAGCAACAGCAAAACTTCATTCATTAAGGCTGATTATAAGCAATACATTACTGGATGGAAAAGTAACAGACGAAGAATTTAAACGAGCCATGGCTGACGGTGATGATTACAGACGCCAAAAGATCGACCTCCAAAAAGAAATGGAGAAAGACTTTTACTTCACAGCAGGTAGACGCTGAGGCAATCAGAAAGAACATTGCAAAGCAGAACCTTGCAAACCCCAAAAACGAGCCTGATTTAATTATTGTATTACTTATATATTTGATCTTAAAAATGACGACCAAAGTAGTTACAGAGCTTAAAAATATATGCTGCGCCTTAGAGTTAATGATGGAGCGGGGGGTTAATGAAGAAGAGTTAAGAAACAAGTTTGGCGAATTAATTGCGGATCTTTTTGAGCACACAAATATTCGTGAAAGTGTAACCGACTTAATCAGTAAAATGCCAAATTCTTGGCCCAACCCAGTTATAAAGTGTATTGCAATTTTAGTTAATATTATGGCTCCTGATGGCGTTGAATTGTCTATTTTTACTAACCCTGAAGGAGTAGCTATTCAATTTAACTAAATTTTAGTATTTATTTTTTTGTATTACCTCAAATTAGTAAATATTAGCTAAATTTTAGTATTTATTTTTTTTTGTATTACCTATTTATTTGATCTTAAAAATGACGATCACAAAAGCGATGGATGACAAACCGTCGGGCAATATGAACAGAGTACTAGACATGGGCATTATTAACCCTTATAAACATTCGCGAAAGCGTGACGCATGCTATTTCTAAAATCCCAGAGTCTCTTCAAATTGACCCGCCAGTGAAAGTGTTGTTGGGCCATTAAGATTGAATATATAACCCTCGATGATAGTAGTATACTAGTCTGGGTTTCAACTAGACAGTAGAAAATAATGAGTTATCGCGACTTTAATTCTGACTGGCTGATTACATGCTCACACAGTTTAACCATGCGATTGAAAAAGCGAAAATGCGCGGCTCTGGCTGGTCTAAAGGAACAGTCATTGAAATCAAATTAAGACAAGTAAAGTTCTATCCTATAGTCGGCAATTCTTACATTCCTCTCCCGAGAGAGTTAGTTCTTAAAACGAGCAGTCCTAAACATACATAATTCAGATAAACTTATGTTTCATGTGGTGTGTTTTGGCGCACACTTACACCCAGTTAAAAAATAATGCAAACAGAGTTTCTAATTATTGGCAGTATAAAGATAGCCTGAACTTTGATAACATAACCTTTCCAGTGAGTATAGAAAGTATATCTCAGTTTGAAGAACAAAACAAACCAATAACCGTGAGCGTATACACATGGTCTGTAGTAGACAATCTAGTCCCTCTAAGGATCTCTCCCAAAGCTCCCCCTTTAGGCGAATCACTTGAGAATCATGTCGACTTGATTCTGTTTACAGACGGTTCCAAGAGCCATTATGTATTAATCAGATCAATTAGCAGACTTATGGCCTATACTACAAACAATACAGCTAAACAAGAGCTTTGTAGAAGATGTTTGGTCAGAATTCCATCTATAGAGGCAGCTGCTGAACATAAGAAACATTGTAAAAGTATTGTAGACTGTAAAAACCGTACTTCTTACGCCCCCGCCCGGGTCTAAAGTTAGTTTTAAGAATGTACACAAACTGCAGATGAGGCCATACGTAGTCTATGCTGACTTTGAGGCGATCTTGCCACAGTACTACGGCCCTCAACAAGAACAAAAAACAACCTTATTAACCCACCATCAGATTTGTTCTTATGCTTTCGTCGTTGTTAGGTCAGATCGGTCACACACAACAACCGGAGATTTACCGAGGGTCCCGACGCAGCTGGTCGATTTTTGGAGCAGATGAAACACCTTCGCAATCAATTCTCCAATCAGCTGAACCTTTCAGGCATTAAGATGACCCTCGAAGACCAAAGGCGCTACGAATCAGCCACCCACTGCTGGATATGCAACAGAGAATTATCAGGCGATGCTGTAAGGGACCATGATCACATTACTGGCAAAATTCAGAGGGGCAGCGCATAATAGCTGCAATCTTCAACTTAAGGTTGACCCCAAGACATGGAAACTGCCAATCTTCTTTCATAACTTGCGGGGCTATGATTCTCCACTTTATCATGCAAGCAGTGACTTCTGAATGTAAGAGGTTAGCTGTATTGCACAGTCATCAGAAAAGTACATGACCTTTACTGTAGACTGTTTATCCTTCTATGACTCTGCCCAGCATCTGATGGGGAGTTTAGGATAAATTAGCAGGATCTCTGCAAGACTATCCAATCACTAAAAAAATATTTCGATCCCATCTTTAGTCCGTAAAGGCGTCTATCCTTATGAATACATGGACTCGTGGGAGAGGTTTGACGAGCCGGCGCTGCCAGCAAAGGAAGACTTTTTACAGCCGTCTTAGAGGCGGAGGCATATCTGACGCCGACTATGAATACGCACAGAAAAGCCTGGACAGAATTACACTGCAAGACGATGGGCGATTATCACGATCAATATTTATTGGCCGACGTGTGTTTTATTAGCTGACGTCTTTCAGAATTACAGATCCGCATGCATTGAAAACACTACGGTCTGGATTCGTCACAGTACATCTCTTCCCCGGGGCCTTTCTTGGGATGCATTCTTGAAGTCTACAAACGTTGAGATTGACTTAATTATCTGATCTGGATACACTCCAGATGATTGAGGATGGGCTGAGAGGAGGCATTAGTATGGCCTGTCATCCTTACCGCAGAGCCAACAACAAGTATTTAGACGATTATGATCCCCACTCAAACCATCCAACTATCTAATGTATTAGACGCCAACAATCTGTATTGGGTGGGCCATGAGCCAGACACTGCCATTAAGAAACTTTTAAAATGATAAAATGGGCCTCATGAGGTTATCGTGTTAGTGTATACTTCACAGCTTACACCCGATAATCCAATAGGATTAATCTTAGAAGTAGACTTAGATTATCCTAAAGAATTACATGACCTCCATAATGATTTCCCTTAGCCGCAGAAAGATTAAAGATGAGGTCCCACCGAACCGCCCAAAACTCGTGCCTAATCTTCGACACAAAAACTAAATATGTTTGTCATTACGGCTGTTACAATTTTACTTAAGACACGGGTTTAAAACTAAGAGCCGTTCACAGAATAATTACTTTGACCAAGAGCCTTTCATGAGGCCATACATCATGAAGAACACCGACCTTAGAACTAAGGCCACAGACGCTTCAGAAAAAGACTTTTTTAAACTAATGAACAACAGCTGTTTTGGCAAAAACCATGGAGAACGTACACAATCGTAAAGATGTAAGATTAGTTACAAAAGAAAAACAAGCAATTAAGCTGACCTCTAAAACCTAACTACCAAGACTTTAGACGGTTTAGCGACAACCTGGTTGGTATTATGATGAAGAAACAGAATGTGAAGTTGGACAAGCCGGTGTTTATCGGATTTGCCGTGCTAGAGCTGTCAAAGTTATTATGCTAGAATTTCTATACGACTACTTTTAAGCCGCTGTACCCAGAATCAAATGTCGTTTACACAGACACTGATAGTTTTTATTCTGGACATCCCAACTGAAGACTTTTACAAAGGACATGGAAATAGAAGTGGCCAAAGGAGCTGATGGGTGGTACGACACATGGACTATCCAAAAGATTCGCCTCTTACATTCAACTGTGAACAAGAAAGTGATTGGAAAGATGAAGGATGAACTTAATGGGACAATTATACAAGAATATGTTGGCTTACAGGCAAAGATGTATAGTATTGCTACCCAGACTTCTGTAATGAAGAAAGCTAAGGGCATAGGTAAAGAAGTTGTCAAAAAAAAAAAAAAAAGTCACGACGACTACAAGCAGGCTCTCTTTGAACGCAAAAGTATTTTTATCACACAAATGTTAATCTGCGCTCTACTCTTCATCAAGTAAACACAACCGCTGTTAATAAGAAGTCGCTAGACTCTACCAATAGCAAGCGAACTTCCGTTAACCCCGAGTTTTCATACGCTATAGACCACTGGAGAATCGACTTGACCGACTTAACTAGTACTTAACTAGTACTTTACTTAAGAACTTAACTAGTTACTTAACTAGTACTTAACTTAAGATCTTAACTAGTACTTAACTAGTACTTTACTTAAGAAACTTAACTAGTACTTAACATGACTTGCACTTAACTTGTACTTAACTTGCACTTAAACTTGCGCTTTTACTTACACTTAACTTGTTATAAACTGACTTAATCAGTACTTAGCTTGTACTTAACCAGTACTTAGCTTGTACTTAACCAGTACTTAGCTTGTACTTAACCAGTACTTAAACAACATTAAAAAAAAACTAATTTTATTAAAAAATGGGTCTTACAGCAGGAGGGTTGTACTTTTTTTGCAGAAGCTGGTTCTTTTTACTGTTTTTTGTGGGGGTTTTGTGACTTTGCTGCTAAGTATGGCTTTAGGCGCTTGTATGCTAAAAAGCCCTCCCACCAACAAAAATACTCCCCAGTACATAATAATACATCTTATAGTTTGATTGTGTTGTTGGCTGGCTGGCGGCGGTGCTGGTGCTGATGTTGTATATTACTATCTAATAATTTTTGTTTTGCTGCTTGGTTTGCTTTTTGCAGTCTGTTGTCATTCAGCTAGTTTACGACCGGCCTCAACACGCCAGCACTTTTTAGCTTTAGTAACACTACTCACCTGCGGGACACTCACTTGGGGACACTCAGTTGTGGGATTCACTTGTGGGGCACTCGTCCTGTAAATTCACTTGTGGAGAATTCACTTGTGGGGCATTCTGCTCCTGTGGGATTTTTCTCCTGCTCGCTCATTTTTTTTTAGTCTGATTAAAATTAATATGATTAAAATTAAATATGATTGAAAGTATATTAATCCCATGATGAATGGGCATAGCAACGTCCCAAATCTATAATACATGTCACATGCAAGAGATTCTAGGGACTTGGTTAAAACCGGATCTTGTGTTAAGTCATATTTTAAATCTTTCTTCTGAATCAATCGGCGCTATCTTGCCTATTAACTTAGCATATAATAAACTAATCATTGTCTGCCCCACCGATCTAACCATTTTTGATCCTAGCTGTGCCTTCGTACCTGGCGTAATACTTCTCAACGTCTGATGTAGACAATTGCTGAATCTGTTCGATACTTAGTTCAACGCCTAAATACTGCTGGTTTTCCCGCACGCAGCCAGAGAGTATAATCTTTCTTTATGACAGAGGTACTGCTGCCTCCTCACACTTTAATAGCTCGTCGCAATCCATTTTTAAAACTCTTTTTAAAAAACAATAAAAAATAATAAAAAACCATGAGTTTTAACGCTGGTTAATTATGCAGTTGGCCCATTGTCGGTGTTTATAGTTTATTCAACCCTAGCAAAATGTTTGTTAAGAATTAAAAAACCACCCAACAATGGGAAAGATAGAAGATTCGCCGAAACTAGTTACAACCTTATTTTTAGCTCTGGCAACAAACAAGATTATCTGATTAATAAAAAGCACATAGACAGTCTTTCATATTATGATTATTTTAATTATTTTTTTTAGTTAATAAAAAACATGAGCGAAAAAAAAGATTATTAATTACGATTTACCACTCTGCTGTTTAATT
>JAMYXO010002505.1:0-23497 GCA_033310375.1 Conus canariensis | reverse complement strand
GCACGCACACGTTGCGCGCGCGCACACATAACATGCACACACACGTGCGCGCACACCCCACACACACACACACACACACACACACACCCCTCATCCCAAAAAAATAAATTTTCAAAATATATCCTTTGTCGACGTGTGTGGATAAAACCCGAAGATTGCGGCTACATTATTGGTGTGTGTGAAAACGTCCACATTACAAAAAAAATGCCAGTGGTTAACCTCTGACTGTTTTGCTGAGAAACGAAGTTAGAACATTTACAAGATTTTAAATGTTTTACAATTCATGTTGGTTCTAAAATATCCAGACATAATTTTGCGGTTGTGAATGTTTGTTTTTGTTTGGTTGGTTGGTTGATTGATTAACTTGGTTGGTAGTTTGAGTGTTTTTGTTTTTTTTTAAACCAGTATCTTTAATAATATTGGCAGATGTTCGTCTGAACCTTTCTGTTTGCCGTTAGCGTTACTGTTGACTGTAAGCGAACAGCTGAATGTCACCCGTGTTGTTCGCGAGACATCTCGTTGACAACGAGATTTCTGTTCACATGACAAGCAACTGTCAATGGCTGCCACTTGGTGCTGCTGTCCTGACAATTTCTGTTCTGTGAAAAGTGCAGCACAGTGTGTTGGTATTATTTGGTGTGGTTATTGCAGTGTGACCAAACGATGCTCGTGCCTTTGTAAGCCAGAGGAGGAATTCGTCATTTGTGGTAAGTTATGGGCAGGACAGCAATAACTGCTGCACACAATTTCGGGACAGAAGAGGAGGGGCGGGGGGGGGGGGGGGGGGGGGGGGGGGGGAGCACTGGTTTTAGAGTTAATTTCTAAACTTGAACTTGAAATAAGCCGAGCGCAGATGCATGCTGGGCCTTTGCTTGGTCTAAAATGTCAAATTGTGGCACACTATTCCTCTCATGTCTCTGTCTACGTTGCTTGGTCTAAAAAGTCAAATTGTGGCACACTATTCCTCTCATGTCTCTGTCTACGTTGCTTGGTCTAAAAAGTCAAATTGTGGCACACTATTCCTCTCATGTCTCTGTCTACGTTGCTTGGTCTAAAAAGTCAAATTGTGGCACACTATTCCTCTCATGTCTCTGTCTACTTGCTGGTCAAAAAGTCAATTGTGGCACACTATTCCTCTCATGTCTCTGTCTACGTGAGAACCGTCCGCTTGGGACCAGGGGAAGGTATGGAAATCGTTCCAGGGTTATGTTGCGTTGCTTGTTTTTTTTTTCCCTCCGACAATAGCACGTTGTTGATTGTGTGCGTGATGTGCCTCTGATGGGTTGATTCCAGCCTCTAGCAGAACATGACCCCTGATTTCAGTGTCTACAATAGCACGTTGTTAACTGTGTGCGTGATGTGCCTCTAATGGGTTGATTCCAGCCTCTAGCAGAACATGACCCCTGATTTCAGTGTCTACAATAGCACGTTGTTAACTGTGTGCGTGATGTGCCTCTGATGGGTTGATTCCAGCCTTTAGCAGAACATGACCCCTGATTTCAGTGTCTGGCCTGTATCTGTGGATGTGGGATCATCACTGTTTGCTGCTCAATTATTCTTTGTGGTCATCTCGATCATCTCCTGCCTGCCTGCCTGCCTGCCTGCCTGCTGTTCCTGCTGCTCTGCTCTCTCTCTCTCTCTCTCTCTTTCTTTCTCTCTCATTATGAAGTGCAAAGGAGCAGGGGCATGCGGGCATGTGCGCGCACTCATACACACGCGCATACACACACACACACACACACACACACACACACGTATACCCACGGGAAAGCACACACACATACACACACATGCACGCACGCACGGACACACACACACACACACACACACACACACACACACACACACACACACACACACACACACGTGTACGCGTGCAGAGAAGAGAGAGAGAGAGAGAATGGGGGGGGGAGGGGGGGGACATGCTGTGAATTTGGGAAAAGAAAGAAAACTTAATATTCCTTCGTGCTTTCGATTGACATCTCTCTCCCTCCCTCTCTCTCTGTCTCTCTGTCTCTGTCTCTCTCTCTCTCTCTCTTTCTCTCTCTCTCTCTCCCCCTCCTCCCTCTCTCTCTGGGAGGGGGGGGGGGGGCACCTGAACTGTGCTCAGAGGTGACAGTTACTGTGTATTTGCTCCAAATTAATTCATTAATTACTCCGAATTCAGACGTTTTTTGTTCTTGAGACTTTGCAACCAGTTGTGTGAAGAACCATGCCTTCTTCCAACGTAGATTTTTCGTTGGTAGATGTGTGGCATTTCCACCCTGTATTCATTGCCTTCATGTGGAGATGTGGCATTTCCACCCTGTATTCATTGCCTTCATGTGGAGATGTGGCATTTCCACCTGTATTCATTGCCTTCATGTGGAGATGTGGCATTTCCACCCTGGATTCATTGCCTTCATGTGGAGATGTGGCTTTCCACCCATGTATTCTTGCCATTCCGGGATGTGGTGTTTCCACCTGTATTCATTGCTTTGAGATTGCTGTTTCCACCCTGTATTCATTGCCTTGCTGTGGAGATGTGGCTGTTTCCACCCTGTATTCATTGCCTTGCTGTGGAGATGTGGCTGTTTCCACCCTGTATTCATTGCCTTGCTGTGGAGATGTGGCTGTTTCCACCCTGTATTCATTGCCTTCATGTTGAAAGAGAGCCAGGAAGCCATTCACCATGCGGACATAGAAACTCAGTATCATAGTGGGTGGTGTGACGGTAGATTGCCTCATCGTGCTTTTGTTCTGGGGAAGTTTTCTGCTTCAGTGTGGAGATGTGGAACAAAACGCAGCACCACCTAAGAACACTCAGCGACAGAGCACCTTGACAAGTGTTGAAAGCACAGCACCTTGACAAGTGTTGAAAGCACAGCACCTTGACAAGTGTTGGAAGCACAGCACCTTGACAAGTGTTGGAAGCAGAGCACCTTGACAAGTGTTGAAAGTAGAGCACCTTGACAAGTGTTGGAAGCACAGCACCTTGACAAGTGTTGAAAGCACAGCACCTTGACAAGCATTGGAAGCACAGCACCTTGACAAGTGTTGGAAGCACAGCACCTTGACAAGTGTTGGAAGCACAGCACCTTGACAAGTGTTGGAAGCAGAGCTAGTGTGGACACTGAGACCTCCTCTGCCAGCATGCCCAGAACTTCGTCGACTGCTGAAGAACCCTCCAGCACAGAATTGATGTCCATGAACTTCACGTTCCATCAGATAAAGGGCAAGATCAAGGACATCTGAGACAATGTCTATCCTGCAGGAAGAGATGCGTTCCTTAAAGAAAGTGGTTGCAGACCTATCGGCGCCAGAGTGACGGCCTTTGTGACACCAATGAAGATTTGAGGAAGAAACCAAGTTAAAAGAAGAGTTACTGTTCTCTGGAACAAAAGAGACAAACAATTTACAAGATAAAACATGAGGCACATGTCCACCTCTTTGGTCTTCTCCAGCCAAGACAAACAACACTGAAGACGAAGAAAACGGAGAAGGAACAATCACTGGTCTCCTCAACTTGGGCGCACAATGGATGTGGAATGAAAACGAGGCTGTTGGGAAGGAGACAATACGAGTTAAGATAACAATGACAATAACAGTCATAATGGTGATAATAACAGTAGTAGTAGTGGTGCTGGTGGTAGCAGTAGTAGTAGTAGTAATGATAATCATAGTGAAAAAAGTGAAAATGATGATAAAGAATATCAAAACTAATAATAATGTACAGAGGATTAGTACCACTTTCAGTAATATGAACTAGTGTCACAGTGGTTGTGGTGTTCATAGTCGCTATACGGACAGAAGGAGAGAAAGCAGATGGGTTGAGAACATTTGAACAGCATGGTTGTCGTGGAAACAATGATAGTAGTGATGATGATGACGATAATAATAATGACGATGATGACGACAATAATAATAGTAAGGATAAATATAACGATGATAATGATAATAATAATATCAATTATATTTCTAATAAAAATAGTAGTAACAGTAATGACAGCAGTGGTCAAAAAGATGATTTAATGCTAATAATGATAATGATAGTAATGATAATAATAATGATAATGATAGTAAAATAATAATAATGATAATGATAGTAATAATAATAATAATGAGGGAATGGAGGAAGAAGGAGGAGGAGGAGGGGGAGGGGGAGCATAAGGGGGACAAAGAGGAGAAGGAGGAGGAGGGGGAGTGGGAGGATAAGGGGGACAAAGAGGAGAAGGAGGAAGAGGGGGAGGATAAGGGGGACAAAGAGGAGAAGAAGGAGGAGGGGGAGGGGGAGGATAAGGGGGACAAAGAGGAGAAGAAGGGGGAGGGGGAGGATAAGGGGGACAAAGAGGAGAAGACGGAGGATGCAGATTTTGGGAAAGACAGAATCTAAGAAATGTAGTCATGACGCTAGGAGTAATATTGTTTATAATCATAAAAACAACTGAGAGTCATGATGTGGGAGATTGGAAAGATGGTATGGTGGATTGTAAGAAATGTACTAATGTAAGAAATGTACTAATGCATAATGATAATAATGATATTGGTTGATTGGAAAGATGGTATGGTGGATTGTAAGAAATGTACTAATGTAAGAAATGTACTAATGCATAATGATAATAATGATATTGGTTGATTGGAAAGATGGTATGGTGGATTGTAAGAAATGTACTAATGTAAGAAATGTACTAATGCATAATGATAATAATGATATTGGTTGATTGGAAAGATGGTATGGTGGATTGTAAGAAATGTACTAATGCTTAATGATAATATTAATGATATTGGTTAAAGTGAGGTGACTATTTTAGGAACATCTTTCATCGTCACATAAATGTGTTGCTCCCTACTCAACACAAGAAGATGAAAACACGACTCTGAATAGATGTTGATGTTGGCTGTTCCATCAGATTGTTCACATTTTGAAGTTCAAAAGCTGAATTTTTATTTACATTGTTAAGCTTCAAAGTTGAAGTATTCAGGTTGTGGGGTATGTACAGTCGTGTGATGAAACTGATGGTGGCAACATGAACGAGATTCTTTGCAGGAATGTCCGAGTTGTGGGCCGATGTCACACGGGAGTCGGGAAAAGCCCTTTTCGCGCTGAACGAAGCATGTAGCACGTGTGTCGTGCGTTTCTTGTCTTTGTGAAACAAGCACACTCGCTGTTTTTAGAGTAGGCTTCTTTGAAACATGAATCTTGCCCGCAAACTGTGTGGGTTGACAGAAGCCTTCACTGCCAATTCTTTCTTTCTTTTCAGCTTGATTTTGCCGTTTATGTTCGTTCGTTCGTTTGTTTTACGTCAGCCGATGTTTCTTTTCCAAGACGGCTGTTATCGACACTGTTGATTTCCAAAGTCACTGGTCTCGCTGGAATGAGCTGCCAGCTTTGATTGCAGCCTTGATTTTCAGGCCATGCCGATGTCACGTACCAGGCGTGATAACGCTTCCTGGTACCATGAACTGAATACTGATTACATCCCGTCTGTGATGCCCAAATGTTTCCACGTGTAGTGTCAAGCCAAGGGTCAGTGACGGCATTGACAGGCATGTGTGTTCCTGCCTTCAGGTCCTCCGGGGGTTGCAACCTTGCCGTGGTCGGAGGGCTTGCGTGGTCCAGTGATCTTTTAGGCTTTGCTGACGGGGGCATCAATACTCGACTAGATGGTTAGTTGTTGTCAATGCTTCTAGGCCTGTATAGCCAAGCTGCTGACTGGCCAAGCATTACGTGGTAGGAATTGATGCCCCTGGTAGGGTCTCCCATGTCAGAAAGGTTAGGAGTGAGGGCCCAGACAAATAGTAACCCACCTTTTTCCTATTCTGTCTTCTGCCTTTCTTAACGGTTCTTTTCTTTCTTCGTCTCCCTTTCAAGCCTTCTTTTGCACACTCTTTTTCTCTCTGTGGTCTTCTTAAGATCCGCCGCGTTTGCCGTGCGGTGCGACCTGTGACGGAGGGGGATGAGATCCTGGTGATTGAGAGGGCCAACGCCCTCAACACATCACTTTGGCTCGGACCTCTCCTAGACAGGAGGTACACTCTGGCCTGGGTGTATCAATCGGCTTCCCCTTCGTGGGGCTGGGTCAAGACAGGCAGTTCTCCGACTGGCCAAGGTAACCCCTGCAGTGCTCAGCTCTCTGTTCCCGGGAGTTGGGCATGATCAGGGGGGATAGGGTCAGTAGGCTTCTGTTTGTCGTATATCTCTCCTGAAGCCTGGAAGGGGTCAAGACAATGAGTTCTTGGCCCTGGCCCCTTAGTTGGACTCCATGGTGGGTGGGTAAGGGAGAGACGAAATTTCTAAACATAAATCATGGCTTTATCCAAAATCACACCCCCCATAAAAAAGAGGAAGGCAGTGGACCCCATTTCTGGTCATAACGATTCCGACAGTGACTCGGATATGGAGACGAGACAGAGGACAGGTTTTTGGGCTTCCTGGCTTGTGGTTGAAGGGACAGAGCAGGAAAAGCCTATTTCTGCTCTGAGTCCTTTTGCTATTCAGAAGGGCTTTCAGGGTCTAGCAGGTGACCCTCAGTCAGTGAAAAGGCTACGGAATGGCACTTTCCTCGTCCAGTGCAGATCAAAGAGGCAATCGGAGCAGCTGCTGAGGGCAACAAAACTTGTGGACAGAGAGATCCGGGTGACCCCCCATAAGCAGTTAAATTCGACCAAAGGGGTTATTCGATGCCCGGATTTGAAAGGTGTCTCGGAAGCGGAGATCAAGACAGAACTTGCGTCCCAAGGTGTGACAGAGGTACATAGGGTGACGGTCAAAAAAGGTGCAGAAAGAGTGTCCACCAACACCCTCTTTCTGACATTCTGCAACCCTGTGCTGCCTCCGGTCATTAAAGTTGGATACTTAAATGTACGTGTCCAACTGTATGTCCCATCCCCGTTGAGGTGTTTCAAATGCCAGAAGTTTGGACATGTCAGAGACCACTGTTCTGGGCAGGAGGTGTGTGGTGTTTGTTGCAAGGCAACCCATGATGGGCCGTGTAAAGACCCGGCTCATTGTGCGAACTGCGGTGGCGACCACCCCTCCTCTTCACGCAACTGCCCTGTTTGGGTTCAGGAGTCCACCATCCAAAGAGTGAAGACTGAAAAGAAAATTTCGTTTTTTGAGGCCCGCAAACAGGTTGTTGGCAGTCAGACGTCAACAGTGTCTTCTTATGCTTCCGTTACAAAGAAAGTTTCCACCCGTTCAGTCAGCTGCCAGACTGACAATTTTACTTTCACCAAGACATTGCAAGAAAGACCGTTAAGCTTTGGTGGAAGCAAGTCCACCGCCTCCCAACCCAAAGTGGGTGCCCCTGGTGGAGGCAAAAAATCCGCCACCCCTCAGACTGCCCAGCAGTCTACTCCATCTGCTGCTGGGCAGATGAAAAAGCCAGGCCTCCCGCCTCGAACTTCCTCGAGCAGTGCCCGTGCGGGCAAGGGAGTTCAACCAAGTGTGGAGATGGTGGAGATGAGGAAGAAACCTCCACCATCCCCAAAATCCAGACCTTCTTCACCTGTGGGCAAGTCTGCCAGCAGGTCTGAAGACCCAAACAGTCCAGTGAAACTAAGCAATAAATTTGCTCCACTGAACGCAGACGATGACGAGGAGATGACCTGACTTCTCTCCTGTTCATCCTCTGCACCATGGATAGTAGTAAACTAATCCATTGGAATATCCGTGGCCTAAATTCAAATTTTGAGGAGCTGCAACTTCTGTGTCAAACTGTAAAACCTTCCGTCGTGGCTCTTCAGGAAACTAAAATTCAAAGCCAGAAGACCTTCAGTCTTTCTGGCTTTAATATTCTTTCTAAACCTGCACAACCATCCACATTGGGACTGTCAGGCGGTGTTGCCCTTCTTTTACACAAAACTTTGCTGTTTAGTCCTGTCGCTCTGACTACCTCCCTTCAGGCTGTAGCTGCGAGAGTCACTCTCCACAAGACTGTTACAATCTGCTCACTGTATCTGCCACCTTCTGTCCCGGTTTGTCGTCAGGACCTTGTCAGTCTGATCGAAGAACTTCCTCGACCTTTTTTGCTGTTGGGTGACTTTAATGGTCACAATCCACTTTGGGGTAGTGTCAGTTCGTCATCCAGAGGTCTGCTTCTTGAGGATGTCCTTTCAGACTTTGATTTGTGTTGTCTGAACGATGGAGCTCCAACTTACCTCCACTCTTCCACAGGTTCACTTTCGTGTTTAGATTTGTCGATTTGTGACCCCTCGCTGGTCCTGGACTATGAGTGGTCTGTCCATGACGATCTGCACGGAAGTGACCATTTCCCTGTTCTTTTAAAACCCTTATTAACTGAAAACATCTCTGTCTCACAACATCTTAATTATAAGAAGGCCAACTGGAATCTTTTTGCCACCAATATTTTGAAAGAATTCCAGGACACTGATTTTCTTCAGAGTCCAGACCCAGCTGAATCTCTGACTAACACTGTGATAAAGTGTGCTAAAACCTGTATTCCAATGTCTTCCAATAAACTCCAAATGCCCAAAACACCCTGGTTTAATTTAGACTGCCAACAAATTTCAAAAGTTCGCAAACGGGCTCAGCGTCGGGTATACCAACGACCTTCAGGTCCCAACGCTCGAGCCCATCAGAAACTCCGCGCCAAATCGAGACACACTTTCAAAATCAGTAAACGTCAGTCTTGGAGAAACTTCTGCTCCGGGCTGACATCAAAAACTTCAAAGAAAAAAGTCTGGAACATCATCAGAAAAATCAAAGGGAAGAACACCAACCCCTCCATTCATCACTTGAAACTTGCCGATGCTCTGGTCACTGACAAACAAGCTGTTGCCAATCTGTTGGCTTCCACCATCCAACAGAACTCCTCATCTTCAAATAAATCTGCAGCCTTTTTAAAAAACAAACAACTCGGAGAGAAATCTTTATACAATTTCACATCAGACAACTCTGAAGCCTACAATCTCCCTTTTTAAATCAATGAACTAAAAACAGCTTTACAAACCTGCACTGATTCTGCCCCTGGTCTGGATGATATTCATTATCAGATTTTGAAACATTTTCCAGAAAACTGTCTCCAGACCCTTCTTAAAGTATACAACCATATCTGGACCACAGGGTGCTTTCCGCCCTCCTGGCGGAAAGCCCTGATCATTCCAATTCCAAAGCCTGGAAAGGACCTTACCAACCCTTCGAACTATCGTCCAATAGCTCTAACTAGCTGCCTCTGTAAGTTGATGGAGAAGATGGTCAACTCCCGTCTGATGTGGAAGCTGGAAACCGATGGCCTTTTGGCCAGTCAACAGTGCGGTTTCCGGAAATACCACTCGACAGTCGACCATCTAATCCGTCTGGAAACCACCATCCGCAATGCCTTTGTCAATAAACAGCATGTGGTCGCTATCTTTTTCGACCTCGAAAAAGCATATGATACCACGTGGAAATCAGGAATTCTTCTGGACCTGCACAGACTTGGTTTCCGTGGTCACCTGCCTCTGTTCATACAGAACTTTTTGGCTGATCGACAGTTCCAGGTGCGTGTTGGCACCACACTTTCTGACATCCATGGGCAGGAGTTGGGTGTCCCTCAAGGGAGCATCCTTTCTCCTGCCCTTTTCAGCATTAAAATCAACGACATTGTGAAATCGGTAAGCCAGGGCTCTGAGTCCTCTCTGTTCGTTGACGACTTTGCGCTGTACGCAGTGGGAGCTTCTTACCCCAGCGTACAGCGTCGACTCCAACTTTGTGTCAACAAGATCCAGCAGTGGGCCGAGGAAAACGGGTTTACCTTCTCACGTACCAAAACTCAGTCAATCCATTTTCACAATTTTCGTCAATTTTTTGGTGATCCTGAAATTCGTCTGGACAAGTCCACCATTCCAGTTGTAAAAGAAGCCAAATTCCTTGGAGTTATTTTTGATCAAAAACTCAACTTTCTCAGCCACATTAAAAATCTCAAAACCTCTTGCCAGAAAGCTCTGAATATTCTGCGGGTCGTAGCACACACTGACTGGGGCGCTGATAAGAAAACTTTGCTGCATCTCTACAGACCCCTGGTCCACTCCAAACTGGACTATGGTTGTGCTGTGTACGGGTCTGCAAGACCCTCTTATCTGAAACTCTTGGACCCTATCCACCATCAAGGGCTTCGTCTCTGTCTTGGAGCATTCCGCACCACCCCTGTGTACAGCCTGTACGCAGAGGCAGGTGAACCCTCACTGTCCAACCGCAGGCTGAAAATGTCCCTAAATTACTATATCAGACTGTTCTCAGAACCTCAGAATCCTGCCTATGACTGTGTCTTTGACCCCCAGTTTCAAAACAAATTCGAAAACAACCCTAACTGTATTCCGCCGTTTGGTGTTCGTATGCAGCCTCACGCGCGGAATGCAGGTCTAGACCTAGGAGTTGTGTCTGATTTTTCCAAGTTTCCGGATCAGCCTCCGTGGACCTTTTTCACACCAGAGATTCGTTTTGATCTCGCAGCTTTTCGTAAAGAGTCCACCAGCTCTCAGGCATACAAGGCATTGTATGCTGACCTCTGTTCAAAATTTCCATCCTGTCAGAAAATTTTCACTGACGGTTCCAAGTCTGAGGATGGAGTGGCCTGTGCAGCCTATTGCCCTGGTGCTCCTTCTCAGATACTGTTAAAACATATACCTCCAGATGCCTCTGTCTATTCTGCTGAACTTACTGCTCTGGTTCTGGCATTGAAAATAATTTCACAATCTACCAAGAGGGACTTTCTGGTTCTGTCGGATTCGCTGTCAGCTTTGGAGGCCATAGCTGGCCGCAACCTTCAGCACCCAGAACTTTTACATTTCTTTGAACTTTTTAGCAAGTTGAAAGTGGATGGTTACAACATTATTCTGGCTTGGGTTCCTGGTCATGTTGGCATCGGAGGTAACGAAATGGTTGATCGTTTAGCCAAGAATGCTACAAGAGAGAAATTGTCCAACATATATATCCCCTGCTCAGATCTGAAACCCAAAATTAATGATTATGTGAAAGACCTCTGGCAGGAGGATTGGAATACCCAGACGGATAACAAACTCTTTCGGATCCGTCCAAACCTTAAGGAGTTCCTCCCATCTACGTCTGGTGGTCGTAAAGAGGAAACGGTTCTGTGCCGGCTGCACACCGGCCATTCGTATTTTACTCATTCCTACCTTTTAAAGAGTGAAGAAGCTCCGTGGTGCATTCCATGTCATGTACCACTCACAATGAAACATATTCTTTTAGAGTGTTGGGACTTGCACGATGTGAGACACAAACATTTTACAGCGGAGTCCATGAAGATCCTGTTCAGGGATGTCCCGCCTGACGTGATCCTTGACTTTTTGAGAGAGATTAACATTTTTCATCTGATTTAAGATTTTACGGAAGAAAGATTTTTAATGAAGTTTCTGGTGCGTTTCTAGAAGATGTCATTTAAAGAGATGTGTGAAAGGGTTTTTTTTTTTTTTTTTTTTTTTTTTTAATGACTTGTGAGTTGATTTTAACGTGGTGACAGCCCTGATGTGGCCCCTTGCGGTCGGCTGGGCTATAAGCAACATTATCTTATCTTATCTGCCTTCCAGGTCAGGACTGGCCCAAGCTGATGGCGGCAATGTAAGGCTGGATCCGCTGTGACCTCACTGAGCTCTTCCCCAGTGGGAACGGGGTCAGCTCCATATAACTTCCTCTGGTTGCAGAAGGTATGTGTGTGTGTGTGTGTGTGTATGTGTGTGTGTGTGTGTGTGTGTGTGTGTGTGTGTGTGTGTGTGAAACTTGAAACTTTTTTTTATTGTCACTAAACACCATTAAAGGATTTATGGACACAAGATGATGATGATTAAACAACTCATCATCCAAAGAAATAATAATTTGTTCTTTTTACATTTAAAAAAGTCATTATGTAAAGCAGTCACATACATATTTCGCAGTTTCAACCTGAAGGTCATCATTAGACCTCAAAGTACTTATTTTCAATGAGGTAGCGTCGTATATATTAATTTTTGTTTATGATACGTTTTTTAAACGTATTCCTGATTTTATCGTAACGTTTACAAGAGTCTAAAAAATGTGCCTCGTCTTTTATTATACTGCAAGTTGTACATTTCCTGTCTTCACGCTTAATATGGGAATTTCTACCTCTTTCTATTGCGAGGAATTTGTGTGTGTGTGTGTGTGTGTGTGTGGGGTGATGGTGGTGTGTGGTGCTGTGTGTGTGTGTGTGTTGTGTGTGTGTGTGTGTGTGTGTGTGTGCATGTGTGTGTGTGTGCGCGTGTATATGTGTGTGTATGGGGGGGGGGGGGGGTGGGTGGTGTGTACGCGTGCTTGGTCTTGGGGTCTTATGTGGTATGGGAGATTGTTGTGTATGTGAAAGACTGGGGGGGGGAGCGAGGGGTAATATGTGTAACGCGTGCTCTGGTCTTGTGGTCTTTATTGTGGTAATGGAAAGATTGTTTGTGTAGCTGCCTAGAACAAAAGCTTACTTCCGTATGGGCGGGGGATAACAAGCAGGGGTAATGTCGAGCAGGGGTAATGTCGAGCAGGGGTAATGTCGAGCAGGGGTAATGTCGAGCAGGGGTAATATCGAGCAGGGGTGATGGTTCGAGCAGGGGTAATGTCGAGCAGGGGTAATATGGAGCAGGGGTAATGCCGAGCAGGGGTAATATCGAGCAGGGGTGATATAGAAACATTGAGCAGGTAGAATATCGGACAGGGTGGAGTATGGAGCAGCGACAAGCAAGTGTCTGGGGGGGAGGGGAGGGGGGTATTGAGCAGGAGGAATATTGAATCACTCCCGTCTGGTACAGACTGTGTAAAAAGAGGGGGCCACCGTGTTGCACTTGGTCACACAGCAGCATCTGCAGACACCCCCCCCCCCCCCCCCCAAGACGCCCTCCCCATACACACACACACATACACACTCGCACGCGCGCGCGCACACGCACGCACGCACGCACGCACGCACACACACACAACACACACCGAAGGCCCAATGCGGGAATGCGTGGACATTAAAAAAAAAAAAAAAAAAAAAAAAAGAAAAATCAAAAAAACAAATAAACGAAGAAAGAGAGAGAACAAAACTCCTGCTTGCAGATCGGACATAAGTAATAACTCACGTTCAGTGACATCAGCAGCCAGCAGGCATTACGCTGTTGCCCAGTGCTAGAACATGGAGAGGGGGCTGGCAGTTCTAGAGGACATGTTCGGCATTGTAGGCTACTGCCAGCTTTAGGTTTGACTGTCGACACACATCAGTGTATACGGCATTGTGGGCTATTGCCAGCTTTAGGTTTAACTGTCGACACACATCATGTATACGGCATTGTGGGCTATTGCAAGCTTTGGTTTGACTGTCGACACATGTCAGTGTATACGGCATTGTTGGCTATTGCCAGCTTTTGGTTTCACTGTCGACACACGCCAATGTATACGGCATTGTTGGCTATTGCCAGCTTTTGGTTTCACTGTCGACACACGTCGGTGTATACGGCATTGTTGGCTATTGCCAGCTTTTGGTTTCACCGTTGATACATGTCGATGTGTACGCAGAGTTGACTCTGAAGCTGCATCAATCAGATTTTGTTTTCATCATGCATGCCTATGAATGTGAGACTCATGTTTTAAGCTTACAGTGTGTTCTGTTTAAGCTTTAAATAAATTGTTATCCTTCTGTAGACTGATTGGTATAGACAGCTGCAGTGATGTGTCACATACAGTGTTAATGATCATGTAAATTTTAAAAGTAATTACTTTGACTCTACTGAACAACATGCAGAAACGAATCACAGACAAAACAAAGACGCGTTTCAACCTCTTAGGTCTTCTTCAGGCAACATAAACAACACTCAGGACAACGAAAATGAAGAACGAGCAATCACTTACCTTTGTCAGATTCAGCACAAGATGGGCATTGAATGTTCATACTAGTTTATTTAACTATTGAAAAAAGAAATTGTGGGATTCATCAGTTGCCGAGCTGTAAGGTTGTGAGAATTGCAGGTTCAGTTGTTGAGAGAAGCATTCATTTGTTGGACTTTTCTTCCTGGCCAGGCCTTGCCCAGAACAGAGAGTGCTAGGGACTCCCATGGGAAGAATGGAGCCACACAGTGGAATTTTCTTCCTGGCCAGGCCTTGCCCGAACAGAGAGTGCTAGGGACTCCCATGGGAAGAATGGAGCCACACAGTGGAATTTTCTTCCTGGCCAGGCCTTGCCCGGAACAGAGAGTGCTAGGGACTCCCATGGGAAGATGGAGCCACACAGTGGATTTTCTTCTGGCCAGGCCTTGCCGGAACAGAGAGTGCTAGGGACTCCCATGGGAAGAGTGGAGCCACACAGTGGATTTTTCTTCCTGGCCAGGCCTGCCCGGAACAGAGTGCTAGGGACCCCATGGAAGAATGGAGCCACATAGTGGAGTTTCGTCCACTTAATGGACACATCTCTGAGAATGTTGCTTAGCTTTCCTGCCCAGCACTGCAGGTGTATGTATCTCTCAAGCCTTGTTGACACCAGATTCTGTGGCGCTTCATGCCCTGCTTTTATTATGGGATTCCCCGCAGAATTCAGTATGATTGTCTTTTTTTTTCTTCTTCTTTCTTTTTTTTTTCTTTTTTCTTGTTTTCAGATATTTTCAAAAAACGTCAACCTCAGGGGTGGGAATTTATCCGTTCTTTTTTTTTTTCAACTGTCCTGCGAAAAAGAAAATTTTCCGGTGAAAAAAATTCTGGCCGGAAAAAAAAAAAGGAAAATTCTGAAGCGAGTGGCATTTTGGTTCTTTTCCAGCCAAAAGACGTTTTACAGAGCTGCCACAATGTGTTTCACTCGCTCCAGACAAAACTTTTATGCTGATCTTTCTGAAAATTCGTAGGTATGCTCATTATGGGTCACGTATGATACCCGATATTTTATAACACATGTTTGATGGATGATTTTTAAAATTTTTTTTATCGTAACGCATGTTTGATTATGACCTTTTATTTTTCCGGAGTGTTCAAGATAAACTGGGTGTTACGTTTACATGCTTTGCATCCTGTTCTTCCTGGCTAGGCCTTGCCCAGAAAGGAGAGTGCCATAGACAGTAATGGGAAGAATGGAACCATCTAGCTGAGTTTCATCCAGTTACTGGACACATCTCTGAGAGCGTTGCATAGCTTTCCTGCCCAACACCGCAGGTATCTGTGTCTCTCAAGCCTTGGTGACGCCAGATTCTGTGGCCCTTCATGCCCAACTCTTACAGGATTCACATCAAAATTTAAAATTAAAAAAAACAAGATGGAATGTCGTGTTGTTGTTGTTGTTTTTTTTTAACTTGGTTTACGTTTTGTTTGTTGGTTTGTTTTCTCATACTGCAAGTCATGCATTTTCAGGGATGTTTTAAGTTTTTCCTGCATGCAGTCGATGAAAAACCAACAATTGTATTGAGATTATGTCTCAGTCACAGTAGGGCTAAAAGGCATTATTGAATGATGTCACAAAGATGCTGTTTGGGGGTCAGCTTAATGCTTATGTAAATTAATCAACATAATGTATATTTTTGTTCCAGACTCGGTACCTTCTACGATAAGCAACATCCTGCAGGCAAACACTTCAGGACAGAAAATGGTCTCCTTGGGAATTGGACTTCTGATGTCTAAGATAAATCTCAGCGAAGTGAGTCTGGTATAACTTTCCCAACTCCATACTAACCAATAATAGACCAACTGGCTTTTAAATGAAACTATGCCCAAGCTACACAAAAAATGTTTTGAGAAAATTGTCTTGTTTCCAGATGTTTTCAAAAGGCGTTTCCATTCAAATTGTCCCAAAGGCATTCTCAGATGTATTTCACAAACCTGGTATCTTTTCATTATGTTGTCATAAGGAAAAACTTGCCCACATCCCGCTTCCTTCTCCACCACCCCCCCCTCCCCTCAGTATATTTATAGTTTTTCACTCATATCTTTGAGGCATACTCCCCCCTCCCCTCAGTATATATTATATGTTTTTCACTCATATCTTTGAGGCATACCCCCCCCCTCCCCTCACAGTAACCCTCCCATATTCCATCACTGCTTTGCATTCTTCACATCAGTGAAACTCTGGCATGAGGGTCCATTACACTGCTATTGACATCTCACTATCATTGAACCTGCCTGTGTCCATCCTTGCAGGAAATCTTATACAGTGAAACTTGCACATGATGGTCCATACACTTGCTTTTGTGGAACATTCATTCACTATTCATGTGAACCTGGCATGATGGTCATTACACTTGCTATGTGAACATTCATTCACTATTCATGTGGAAACCTGGCATCTGATGGTCCATTCACACTTCTGATGTGAACATTTCATTCACTATTCATATGGAAACCTGCCATGATGGTCCATTACACTTGCATGTGACATTCTCACATCTTACATCATTAATTCCATCACTGTGAAACTTTGCACGATATGGAAACTGGCATTGAGGGTCCATTTTGCTATGTGAACATTCATTCACTATTCATGTGGAAACCTGGCATTGATGGGTCCATTACACTTGCTATGTGAACATTCATTCACTATTCATATAGAGTATGCAGACCTGCCATTCACCCCGATTTCGTCGGGTAAATACCGCTTTTTGGGGCTTCAACCTGCTCTCCGATCGCGATAGCCGAAACTCTGATATTTTGAATGCTGTCAAGCAATGATTTTTTGTTCTCTTCTGCACAAGACTGTGCGAATATGTACATTATTACTATCTGGGCGCGCCATAACAGGTCAAGGTTACTGTCTCCATGGAAATTAATCGCTAATTTTCACAAAAGTAGCCCAAGCGTGATCACTTCTGTTGAAGATGGCGGAACGACTAGACGAAAGCGATCTTGTTGTGACTGAAAAGGCGAACAAAAAACACAATCAGAAATGGAAAGAGGACTGCAAGAGTGTTTATCCATGTTTTGCCAAGTCCGTGAAAGGAGCAAGCTATGCTTTCTGCATGTTGTGCAGAGCAAATATTGCTTTAACTTGTTTAAGCTCTGAGGGTGCTCATGCACTGGCTAAGCACACGAAGACGAAAAACCACGCGGACCACGCCAAAGCTGTGGAATCTTCCCGAAGACACCTAATGCAGTGAAGACTACATCGGACAAAATCGCCGTCACGTAGGCCGACCTTCTCTTTACGGAGTTCATTGCAGAACACAACTTGCCTATGTCAGTGTCAAACCATGCAGATAAGAATAAGATGATTTTTTTCCTTCTAGCAGATTTATTCTCCTACCCCTTTTATATGCCACTAATGATATCAAGGGACATTACATT
Source organism: Conus canariensis (assembly GCA_033310375.1). NCBI lineage: Eukaryota > Metazoa > Mollusca > Gastropoda > Neogastropoda > Conidae > Conus > Conus canariensis. The sequence continues at coordinate 6,267 of JAMYXO010002505.1, read as the reverse complement.
AATTACTGTATCTTCTCTCTCTCTCTTCCTACCCACACACACACCACACTCACTCACACGCATACGCGTGCGCGCACACACACATGCACGCGCGCGCCACACACGTGCACGCACAGCCACACACGTGTATGTGCACGCACACACACACACGTGCACGCGCGCGCACACACACAACACACACACACGTGCGCGCATGTACGTTGTTTGTGTGTGGTGGGTAGGCTGGCTGGCATAAAGTTGGTATTGGGTTAGTTACAGGCAAAGTTCTGTAAGGGAAACAGAAGGTTCCAAATTCAGAGTACAAAATGCTTTGTTTTAATAATCTAGTTAGTTGATTGGATTATGATTAAATATTACAGGTGACATTTGAAATACATTAGATTAAAACAGGACATATGCATTATGTTTAATAAGGGATGTTATGCTAAGGGGAAGAATAATCGTTATGGTAAAAGAAACAGCATACTGTTTTATCTTTAAGGCATTGGTGCATGTTTGGTGAAAAGATTTTACTGTATGAATAATGTAGACAACAGTAGTGCTCTGGGCAGAACTATCAAGTTAGTACTAGAGTCCTATGGTTGAATGCAGGGATTTGGAGAAAAGTACAAATTTCGAATTTTGCTTGAAATGAATAACTATTTGTGTGCTCTCTCAGCCTCTATCTGTCTGTCTGTCTTCCCCTGAAGGCTGATTGATCTGTATAAGGTTCAACTTGAAATTTGTTGTTGAATGCCTTAATAGTAGATGAAAATTCATGCATTTCTATGCTTTCTGTGGTACTTTTCTGCGTTGCCCCATGTAGCCCACTGGGGGCCTATGCCGGCCCCCAGACCCCCGCTCCTCTCTTTCATTTTCAAAATGTGGCAGGTCTGAGTATGTCTCTTTTTTTTCCTGGTCATGTGACAGGTTCTTCACTTTTGAAGAATTTCTTTCAGGTTGTTTTTTCTTTAGGCTGAGCAAACCTGAATTGCTTCTTATGTGTTTTTCATCAACACACACACACCACACACACACACACACACACGCACACACACGCAATCACACATCACTACACACACAACCAACAATGTATAGCTGATTGCATTTCAGTGCTTAATATGTTTTCGTTACACATGTGCATTGATGTGAGGGATGAAATACCAACATTGTATGGATTGTGTCTCATCACATGCTGTGTATGGATACAGAGCATTATTTAATGATGTCGCCACATGCTGTATGGGATCAGAGCATTATTTAATGATGTCGCCAACATGCTGTTATGGGATCAGCTCAGTGCTTGTCTAAATTAATCAAAATGATGTATGTATTTCAGTTCCAGACTTGGTGCTTTCCACAATAAACAACATCCTGCTGGCAAACACTTCAAGACAGAAAATGGATTCCATGGGAACTGCACTTCAATGATGTCTCAGGTAAATCTAGGTAAATCTCAGTGAACTCAAAATTTCACCCTCCTGTGAATCTGGTATAACTTTTTCAACTCCATTTTTCATACAACCAATAATAGACAAACAGGCTTGTAAAATTTATGAGACTGTGCCATACCTACACAAAAAATTTTTGAGCAAATTGTCATTTCCAGATTTCTCAAAAGGCATTTCCATTCAAACTGTCCCGAAGGCATTTTCGGATGTATCTCACAAAACTGGTATCTTTTCATGATGCTGTCATAAGGGAAAACTTGGCCAAATCCTGCTTCCATCTTTGATGAGATATGCTCATCCCTCACCTGGAAAATGATGCAAGAAATGAAACCTTGCACACAATGGGTCCCTTAAACTTGCTGTGTAAGCATTCCTTCAGTCTTCATGTGGGGCATATTGCGTTTCTCTGGTCAGGTGGCAGGTTCTTCACTTTCCAAGAATTTCATTGGTTTTTTTTTGTTTGTTTTTTTTATAATTTATTTATACAGACCAAGCCTGCATTGCCTTTTATAATGTGTTTTCATCACACACAAAAAGTGATATTCAGTCTGCTTTTGTTTTCATTATACTTGTCTATGAATATGAGACTCTTAAATATTGTCTTCCATTTAAAGCATTCAGTAAATTTCTATCCTTCTGTATAGTCTAAACAACTGCAGTGATGTGTTGTATATAGTGATGATAATTGTCATAGCAGTGTATTTATCTGTTGAAAAAAGAATGGGAAGAATGGAACCTGCTACTGATCAGTGGCGGCGGAAGCTGTCCAGGATTTTGGTGGGGGGGGGGGGCAGTGGATATTTCAAATCATTGAACTCCGACAATCACAATTTGTCAATGTTCGGTAAAAAAAAAATTCCAGCATGCAATATTCAGTTCACATACATACACTACACACACACACACACACACACCTGAATACACTTTGTATAGCTGCAATTAAAACGTTGCAGAAACTGAGAGAGAGAGAGAGAGAGGTGGGGGGTGGGGGGGAGGGGGGACAGCTGTCAGACTTCCTGACTGAATAACATAACAACATACCTTCTCTCCATATTCACTGGACATTAGGCACCGTAAAATGCAGTTACTAAGTCACGATTGTCAAAGTCTGTACATTAGCAGGCTACACAAACAGCTGGGGGGTTACACCTTTACACATTTAATTTTCCGAAGTAACTTTGACGTCGTTCGTTTCTGCAAACGAACTCGGAAGAAAATTCAGCAAGATTGAGCATATCAACCTTGTCTTTAAACACATGCATAATGAGACGGTTGTTTAGGCGCTCCTGAGTCATAGTGCTTCTGAGGTATGTTTTGACCCGCTTCAAGGCAGAAAAACTGTGTTCAGCTGTTGCAGTTGTAACTGAATGGTCAAGTACAGCCTGATAAGTTTGTCTACTTCACTCAGCATTCTTTTAACAGTGTCAGAAGCTGTCAGTTCTTCTGGCAGTGCCTCAAAGATGGACTTCTTCTTGTCCCCCAGAGCATGTGGAAGGATGGCCAACTGTGTTTTGAGTCTGTCCATGTCAGTGTCCGCAGCATATGTCTTTGATCTCTTGAGGAATTTCTGGATTCTTTCCTGCAACTCCGTCACCCAAAGAATTTCAATCATCCTTGGCAACTGAAGACTTTGCTGGTCAAACCTGTGCTTTACATGCTCTTTGACGTTGTCTATGGCCTCATAGTACTGCTGTCTGTAATAAGCAGAAGGGTCATAGTAGCTGTGACCCTGGGAGCCCTCATCAAGTCTTCGTGGAGACTGTCTCTGTCTCGGAATGCGGGGCTCATCACACACATTTGCAGCCTTGGTTGAGACATCGGTAAAAAACGTCTGGAAACTTTTATCCTGGCGCATACTTTCAAGCGTTCTCAGACAGAGGTTTGCAGAGGTTGTTGCATCCACACAGGACGTTTGTTTCCTTTGAACAGCAGTTGCCAGCTCTTCAGTCACAGCAAAGACATCCTGTGAAAGTGAGAGCCCAAGACAGGTGGAGAACTGCTGCACAAGTGCAAGAAGGCCGGATGCCCTCCTGGCATACTCATCATGTCCTTGTGAGACTAGTTCAAGTGGTTCTTGCAAAGCCTCATAGTTCTCAATGAGAGAGTCAAAAGCTCTTGTTCGAACAGTCCACCTTGTTAGACACAGTGGTTTAATGGATGGGCTGCACGAAGTTGATGTTTCATGTTGGATTGTTTCAGAAAGGACCTGTCGTTTTGGTGATAATTTGATCAACTGAATGACCTCTGTGGCAAAGTCAAGGGCATCTCTGTTTACTTTGACTTTCTGGAAGCCTCTTGTAACACAAGATTGACTGAGTGTGCCAAACAGTGTACGGACACTGCTGACGGGACCTCATCTTTGAACCGTTTTTGCAACCCCTGAAACGTGACTGAAAATTACTGGCCCCGTCGTAGGCCTGACCCCAACACTTCTGCACTGACAAGTCCAGCCTGATCAAGCAATCCTTTAGCGCATTAAAGAATTGTCTCAGCACAGGTATTGTCAACATGAACCAGTCCCACAGGCTCCTCTATGACTTCAAAACTGCTCAGTTACCCATCATATGCAAATTATAACCTGCTCCCTGTTTGCAACATCACGGGTTTCATCAGCTAGTATCGAAAACCAATTCGCTTCTCTGATTTCAAGTACAACAGATCGCAAGACTTTATGTGCCATAATCCTGAGGATCTCGTTGACAATATCATGCGACAGATATTTTGAACCTGGGTTGGTTTTTTCCTTGCAGCCCTCTCCAAAGCAGAACTTGAGCAGCTATTGAAGGTTGCTTTCCTGTCTCTCTCTCTCTCTCTCTCTGTCTCTGTCTCTGTCTCTCTCTCTCTCCTCCTCCTCCTCCTCCTCCTCCTCCTCATCCTCGTCATCCTCCTCATCCTTCTTCTTCTTCGTCTTCTTTTCTTTCTTTCACACACACGCACACACACATACGCACGCACGCACACGCTTGCGCGCGCGGCACACATACACATGCACACACACGTGCGCGCACACACACACACACACACACACACACACACACACACACTCACTACCAAAATAATAAACTTCAAAATATATCCATTGTCGACGTGTGTGGATATAACCCCGAAGACGGATTGCGGCTACATTATTGGTGTGTGTGAAAACGTCCACATTACAAAAAAAATGCCAGTGGTTAACCTCTGACTGTTTTGCTGAGAAACGAAGTAGAACATTTACAAGATTTTAAATGTTTTACAATTCATGTTGGTTCTAAAATATCCAGACATAATTTTGCGGTTGTGAATGTTTGTTTTTGTTTGGTTGGTTGGTTGATTGATTAACTTGGTTGGTAGTTTGAGTGTTTTTTTTTTTTTTAACCAGTATCTTTAATAATATTGGCAGATGTTCGTCTGAACCTTTCTGTTTGCCGTTAGCGTTACTGTTGACTGTAAGCGAACAGCTGAATGTCACCCGTGTTGTTCGCGAGACATCTCGTTGACAACGAGATTTCTGTTCACATGACAAGCAACTGTCAATGGCTGCCACTTGGTGCTGCTGTCCTGACAATTTCTGTTCTGTGAAAAGTGCAGCACAGTGTGTTGGTATTATTTGGTGTGGTTATTGCAGTGTGACCAAACGATGCTCGTGCCTTTGTAAGCCAGAGGAGGAATTCGTCATTTGTGGTAAGTTATGGGCAGGACAGCAATAACTGCTGCACACAATTTCGGGACAGAAGAGGAGGGGTGGGGGGGGGGGGGGGGGGGGGAGCACTGGTTTTAGAGTTAATTTCTAAACTTGAACTTGAAATAAGCCGAGCGCAGATGCATGCTGGGCCTTTGCTTGGTCTAAAATGTCAAATTGTGGCACACTATTCCTCTCATGTCTCTGTCTACGTTGCTTGGTCTAAAAAGTCAAATTGTGGCACACTATTCCTCTCATGTCTGTCTACGTTGCTTGGTCTAAAAAGTCAAATTGTGGCACACTATTCCTCTCATGTCTCTGTCTACGTTGCTTGGTCTAAAAAGTCAAATTGTGGCACACTATTCCTCTCATGTCTCTGTCTACGTTGCTTGGTCAAAAAAGTCAAATTGTGGCACACTATTCCTCTCATGTCTCTGTCTACGTTGAGAACCGTCCGCTTGGGACCAGGGGAAGGTATGGAAATCGTTCCAGGGTTATGTTGCGTTGCTTGTTTTTTTTTTTTTCCCTCCGACAATAGCACGTTGTTGATTGTGTGCGTGATGTGCCTCTGATGAGTTGATTCCAGCCTCTAGCAGAACATGACCCCTGATTTCAGTGTCTACAATAGCACGTTGTTAACTGTGTGCGTGATGTGCCTCTGATGGGTTGATTCCAGCCTTTAGCAGAACATGACCCCTGATTTCAGTGTCTGGCCTGTATCTGTGGATGTGGGATCATCACTGTTTGCTGCTCAATTATTCCTTTGTGGTCATCTCGATCATCCTGCCTGCCTGCCTGCCTGCCTGCCTGCCTGCCTCTCTCTCTCTCTCTCTCATTATGAAGTGCAAAGGAGCAGGGGCATGCGGGCATGTGCGCGCACTCATACACACGCGCATACACACACACACACACACACACACACACACACGTATACCCACGGGAAAGCACACACACATACACACATGCACGCACGCACGGACACACACACACTCACACACACACACACACACACACACACACACGTGTACGCGTGCAGAGAGAGAGAGAGAGAGAGAATGGGGGGGGGGGGGGGGGACATGCTGTGAATTTGGGAAAAGAAAGAAAACTTAATATTCCTTCGTGCTTTCGATTGACATCTCTCTCCCTCCCTCTCTCTCTGTCTCTCTGTCTCTGTCT
>JAMYXO010002504.1:0-23499 GCA_033310375.1 Conus canariensis | reverse complement strand
GAGGGGGATGGTTATGGCTTTTTGGGGCCTCGACAAAAAATTTTGTGACAAATTTTATTTTTTTTAAACATCCACCCCGGGTTAAGGTTAAAAATGGGGGACATATTCAGGTAGTTTTTGATTGAAAGGTTTTCTTGATATTCCCTTGATAAGCCTTCCCGTATTTTTCAGCCCAAAGTTTCCCAAAAATTAAACGAGGAAAAGGTTAAACTGTTTAAAAGTGATTTTTGTCAGCTGCCTTTCCCAGGGATTTTTTGGTCCAGAAAATTTCCCAAAGGGGTTATTTTTTTCATTTTTATTTAAATAGGGGACTCCCAGGCCCCCCTCCCAAGGAATTTAAACAGTTCCCCCTTTTATTCCCGGTTGATCACAGCGGGAAAACGTTGAAAATGTTTTGATTTTCCCAAAAAACCTATAATTCAAGGGTTGCTCAGCAAAAGAGATAAAAATTTTGGAATTTAAGTTATATCTTTGAAGTTTTTTTCTTTTTAATCCTTTACCGCTGTTTTGTGTTTTTCTTGCTTTTTACCCCTCTGCACCCAAACCCTCCTAGTAATTTTCGGGGAAAAGAACTGGTCAAAAAAGTTTTGTTTTTTGGTTTAGATTCCGTCATTAGTTTTTTTGTTAAGCTCTGTTAAAAAAATCAGAACCCCTTGCACCCTTCTTTTTTAAATTTGCAAAATAACTTTCTGAATTTTCCCCTTGGGTAAAGTTTGGCACTGTAATCGATGTTTTCCCAAGTTTGATGTCAGCCCCCTAGAGGGAGGGGATGTCAACAACGTTTTCCCCCTTGTTTTTTGGATTTGTTTTTAGCTTTTTTAAATTGCAGGACTTTTCGGGGGCATCCCTAAAACCCGACCATTTTACTACCTTTTGCGGGAATACCGTTATCTCCTGGAAAAACCTGTTTGACATGCTCCGGCCTGTTTAGGGTTAGTCGCCCCTTGGTATTTTGACAGAGTTAAAACCCAAACATGTAATTTTTGTTTTTTGACATGATTTGATGGACTTACACAAACCACAAACCCAACACAAAACCAAACACACACCCCACCACACACCAAACAAAACACACACCCCACACAAAGCACGCACGGCGCGGCACGGCACGCACGCACGCCCGCACGTTTCGCCATACTTTCTTCTTCTTCTTTTTCTTCTTCTTTTTCTTTTTTTCTTCTTCTTCTTTTCTTCATTCTCTCCTCTCTCTCCCTCTCAAAATTTTCTTCTCTTTCTCTCCTTCTCTTTTTGTATTTTGTGTGAGTTTAACATACAAATTGGGCGCGCGCGGGGCGCGCGCGCGGGGTTTTTTGTGTGTGTTTTTTTTTGTTTTTGTTTTGGTGTGTTTTGTGTGTGTTGTGTGTGTGTGTGTGTGTGTTGTGTGTGTGTGTGTACTTTTTTATGCCAGAAATTAGGTAAAATTTTTTCCCTTGAAAAGGAAATTTTTGGCGCCCGCTTAAATTAAAAAATTTGCTACAATTATCAGCCCTGCAGTAATGTGCAAATGATTTTTTTGTTTTCCTTTTTTGGACAAAACCCTAAACTTTAAAAATTTTTGTGAACTTTTTTCCGGGACCATAAAAAATTTTATCTTTAAAATATTTACCCCAAATTTTTCCCTTTTGGTGCCATGGGGGACACGGGGTGATTAGATGGGTTGTTTTGCTGTGAAAACCCCGGCAATAAACCCGGGTTTTTGAAAAAACATGGCGAGAAGAAAGCCCCCCGCTGAACTATAACTTAAAATTGATCCTGGCCCCTGGCGTGTTTGTTTCTGAAAAGAGACAGATGGTTCAGTGTGAAAATTTAAAAAATTTGGGGAGTGTTAGCGGGGGGCGTAAAACGGGGGCAGCGCCCGTCTGGGGTTTGTGGGGGGAAAAAAACAAAATTCCCTGTGAAACAAAAAGAAAGGGCATATTTTTTTTTTTCGCGGGAAAATTTATTAAAGGGAAAATGGGGGGACGAAAAACATGCCCCCGTTTTGCAAGGAACTTGCCCAGTTTTGAATAGTCAAAACATAATGAATGGGAACCAAAAACAATGACTGATGTTAAATTTTTTTCCTGTGGTTGTAAAAATTTGATTGTAAATGACGCAGGGAAAAGGGCCCTAAAAAATTAAAAATTTTTCCCTTTTTCTTTTTTTGTGCAAAGGGTATAGTTTGTGCTATGTAGTTTTATGGGTTTTGGAAAGGGAAAAAAGTGAAAAAGGGCTTTTTCCCGCGTTGTGAATAGAGAGACAAAATTGAAAACGGGCCCCAAACCGAGGGGGGAATTGAAATTTAGCAGAGTTTTGGAATTGGGCAAAAAAGTCTTTAGAAAAAATTCAGTAACTTAAAACCCCCGTTTCCCAGAGACGCTTCTTTTTTTCCCAAAAAAGAAAATTTCGCCTTCTGGAAATTTTTTCGAAAACAAAAGAAATCCGGGACAGGAAAATCAGGAAAAGGGTTTGGTGAAAATCAGGGCCAAATACCCGCCATAAACCAAAAGTTTTTTCATATCTAAATTTTTATGCAGAAAAGTTTTCCCCCGAAAAAAAATATTTTTTCCAATAATTTTTTACGGCATTTTTTGACCTTCTGGGGCAGGCTTGATGGGTTTGGAATCAAAGGGGGCCCCCTTTCGCAAATCTTTTCGGTGGGAGTTTTAAAAATGCCCGTGCATTGTTTAAGGGCGATTTTTGGAACGCAAATAATTTTCTGTTGTCTTCAAAACCTTCCTTGCTCCTTAACTCTCCGAACCCCTTTTGACCTTTTTCCCAAACCCAACCCCAAAAACCCCCCCTCCCCCCCTTAAAAACCTCTCTCTTCTCTCTCTCCCCTTCCTTCTCCTCTTTTCTCCTCTCACCCCAAAAACACCAAACACACCACACTCACACACACCAAACACACACACACCAACACAACCCACCCCCAAACCACCAACAAAAAAACCGAAATAATTTTTTTAAAATAATTGGGAAAAACTTGATGTTTTCCGGGAATCGCGGTGTCCCAAACCCTTATTTCAACCATTTGTCCATTCCCATTTTTTCCAAAAAATCTTCTAGGGGTTAGGGTTGCCCTGATTGTCGGGTAAACTGTTCTTTTTCATTCTTTTCCTGTTCTTTTTGGGTCTTTCTGTTCTTCCTCTCCCCTCCTCCTTCCCCCCAACCCCTAAACCCCCCTCCTCCCCCTTTTTCCTTCCCTCTCTCTTTTTTTTGAACTAAAGAATGAAAAGACAAAAATTTAAAAAAAACACACACCCCCACACAACACACACACCTCACACAAAACCCCCAAAAACACAAAAAACACAAAATCCAAAAAGATAAAAAATTTTATTAAATATATAAAATATATATTTTTAATTTATTTTTTTATTTTAAAAATAAAAATTTTATTCACCCAAATTTTTTTGTTGTTCTTATCCCAAAAAAATCCACCGGGCTGCAAGGTGCAAAAAAAATTTCCCACACTCCCCTTCCCAAAGTTTTTATGTTTTTTAACCCCGCCCCAAGACGGAGGAAACCGGGGCCCCGGGGTTTGTTTTCACCCCCCTTTAAAACTTTGTTCCTTTTGGAAATGGGGGGAAATTTTGTTTTTCCCCTTCATTTGGCCCCCCTTTCCCTCGAAAAAAAAATTTGGATTTTAAATCCCCTTTCTTTTCCCCCTTTACAAAAACCCTTAAAACTATCCCTCCTTTCTCGCCCCTTCGCCTTTTTTGTCTTTTGTTCTCTTCCCACACCCTCTTCTCCTCTCTCCTCTCTCCCCTCTTTCTCTCTTTTCCCCTCTCTCTTTTTTCTCCCCCTTTTTTATCCTCCTTTCCTCTTTGTTTCTCTTCGTTCTTTTTTTGGGGGTTGGTTCCTGTCTGTGTCACCTTTGGTTTTCTCTGCCCTCTCCTTCACGTCTTGTCGTCTGTCTGCCCTTGTTTGTTTTGTCTGTCACTCTCTCTTTTCTCCCCCTCCCCCCCCCCCTCTCCTTCCTTCTCTTCCCCAATGTTTGCCCTGGGAAAAAACCTCTTCATAAAGGGGAAAAGGGCCCTTGTTTTTAAAATTAAAATTTTTTGTGCAAAAATCACTCGTCTGTTTTCCGGGTCTCTGCTTCTTGTCTTGTCTTTTTTCTATCTTTGTCAGTCTCCCTTGTTTTCTTTTTTTGTCTGGCTGTTTTTGTCGGGCCCAAACCCTGCATCTCTTCTGTTTGTTTTTTTCTTTTTCTGTCTTCTTTCCTCTCTCTTTTCTCTCCCCTCTTTTCCTTCTCTCCCCTCTCTCTCCCCTCTCTTTTCCCCTTCTCTCCCCTCCCTCCTTTTTTTTTCCTTTTCCCCTCCTCCTCCACGGCCATCTTTTTGTTAAACGAGAAATGGCCCCCGGGCACGGGTAATTTTGAAATCAAAATTTTAAGTTTTTTCCAAATTTATCTTGAAAACAATTTTTCCAGCCAAAAAGCCCCATTTTTTAAACCCCGTTTGTTTTGGACAGAGGGGGATTGTAGAAAAAAAGGAAAGGGAGTTTAAATGACTTTTCTCGGGGACCATGCCCAAATTTGGGGAAGTTTTTTGATCGTTTGGGGGATTGGAAGGAAATTCTTTTAAAATACATGACCCCTTTTCCCTGAAAAAAATGCTGCAAAAAAATTTTTGTTGTTTTTCTGTAATTAAATTAAGGGTCGGTCGGTTTGTCATTAAAACGTTCAAATTTAAATTTATCCCAACTGTATTTTTTTTTCCCAACCATTTCCCCTTGGTTTGAGGCGGGGTTTTGGGTTTTCCATTTATTGTGGTGGGTATCGGGTTTAAAATATCTTAATAAATTTTTAAAAAGTATTTTAAACTGGTTAAAAATATTTTTAAAGTTGAAAATGAAAATTTATTTAGGAAACCCGTTTTTTGGAAAATGTTTTTCCCAAAAATGTTACTCCCTTTTTAATCACCCATTGTCATTTTCTTTCACCCAATTCTTTCATAAATTCCCCCTTTTTACCAACTATTATCATCACTGTTTGTTTTTTTTTCCCAAGCTGTTAAAAATTCGAAAATTTTTTCGGGAAAACAATTTTTAAAAAAAATTGCCAAATTTTTTAAAAAATTCTACTATTAAAAAACGGGATCATGATCGTGATTTTCCCTTTCCCCTCCACCCTTCGTAAATAAATATTCTTTATAACTTTTAAAAAAGTTCCCTATAACAAATAAAACCCCCATCCGGGTTTTAATTTTTCATCAAGGCAATCGGAAGAAAAACCCAACATCAGGTTGGAAGGAAGGTTTTGGGGAAAGAAAACTTGGGGAAAATTTTAATCCCCAGGGTCTTTGGGCTGGAGTGTTTTTCACCCGGGTGGTTGGATTGAAACTCAATTTTTGGTTGTTTCTCCATTTTTTCATTACCCTTTCCCTTTTCCCTTTGGGGTTTTTTATGAAAGAAAATATCTAGATTTTTGCCCATTTTTTTATGGGGCCCAAAAGAAACCCCCTCGCCTTTTGACGGGGGACACGTAAATGTTTGGGCCCTCCTCTTGCCGTCAAAATTTTCCCCATGGGGGACGGGTTTCCCCTTTTACGGGGCCCCCCAAACCCCCTTTCCCCCATTTCCCATTTTTTTCCCGTTTTCAAAAAAGATTTTACCCCAAAAAAAACCCCTTAAAAGATTTTTTTTTTTTTAAAACCTTCCCCTCAATATGGTTTAACAACGTTTTTGGGAAACATACCCAGCAAGAAAATTGTCACCCCAGCGTTGACTTTCTAAAAATTTTTCCTTAGGGATCTTTTTTTTCCCCAAACCCAAATATTTAAAGGGCGCCCCCTTTCTTTTGTCTGTTTTCAAAAAAAAAAAAAAAAAAAAGGGAAAATTTACCAGTCGAATAAAGTTTCCTCGGCTACTTATCTTTTCAAGTATGTTGAAAAATTTTTTAACCCCAAAAGGGGCAGGACCCCCCCATTTTTCAATTTTTTTATTTTTCTGCACCAAAAATGGATAAATTTTAAATTTCTTTCTAAAAAATTGTATATTTTAAAAGAGGTCGGGGAAGTAAAATAGTTCACCAGAATTCATATTTTATGGTGCAAAACTTAAAAAATTTCCCGTAATTTGTTTGACAAAAAAGTTCCCCAAAAATTTTTTAAAACACACAACAAAACAAAAAACGGTGTTGAAAGGCCAAGTTTCGTGATCTTTTCAAGCGCCCCCAATCCCTATTAATTTTTTTGGGGCCCCCGCCGGAGAATGTTTCGCGAGCCCGAATTTTACACTCCGGGGGCCCCCCGGGGGGCAAAAATTACTCTTTGGCCCAAGGGATGGGTTTCACTCGGGACACGTCGCAAGTTTTGGTTAGTGACGGTCTTCTAAAAATAAAATGTGACCGAATTTCACGGAAAATTTTTTAACCAGTGGTGTCGGGTTTTTTTTCCAGTCCTTCCTTCCAGTTAGCAATTTATTGCAGTCGATTTCTTTGGGTTTAAATTTGAAGAAAAAAGAACCAGCCCTTTTGGGCCCCGTCTTCAAGCAAAAAAATTAAAGTGCTCTTTTTTTCCGAGTAGGGTCATTTTCAACGCAAGAAAAAACCAAAACCCAAAATTAAATCATTTTAAATTAAAAAGCTTTTATATGGGAAGTTTTCTATTTTCACCTGTGGAAAAAGTAAAGTCATGTCATTTTTAGGTTTTTTTAAAAAGAAAAATTAAAAATTAAAATATTTTTCAAAATCAGGTGCCGGGGAAATTTCAGTGCTCCCAAACCGCAAGTGTTAAATGAGCGCATAGAGCAGAGTGAGGGTTTGGGGTTGGGGAAAAATTTTTAAATTTTAAAACGGGGGAAAAAATCTTGATTTTTTTCAAAGGGTTTTTGGGGCCCCTCTTCAAAAATTTTTTCAAAATAAGAACGAATTCTTCAATACGCCCGAACGCTTTTTAAAAGTTAAACCATTTTAACTGGGTTTTTCTTTTGTTTTTATTGAATTCTTATCAGTTGTGTTTTTGTCCCTTTTAATTCAATTTACGTTTTCCCGTTAAAAATTTCGAAAATTTGATAAGGAAAGGGGGAATGAAATGTGTTTTTTGGGCCCTTTTTTTTTCTCTTAAAAAATATTTTTTTTTTGTTCTTGGCCCTTTTTATTTTTTTGTTTTTTAAATTAATTATTTGTAATTTTGTTCACTCGTTCTTTCTCTCTCTCCCCTTCTCTCTCTTTTCCCTCTCTCCCCTTTTCTTCTTTTCTCTCTCTCTCCCCAAAGGGGGCAAAAAAAAAATTTTGATTATGAAATTTTTAAATGTAAGAAAAAGTATGTTCTTTCCGGGTTTAAAATATTTACTTACGTCACTTTTTGGGGGCCCTGACTGTTTGCATTTACCCCTTAAAATTAGGGGGTCAAACCTTTTTTAAATTTAAAAATAAAAGTTTTTTTTCAAATCTCTCTTTTTTCCCCCTCTCCCCTCTCCTATCTCTCTTTTTCTCTCTCTTTTCTAAAGTACTCTTAAATCTTTTTTACTTCTACTTTTTTCTTCTTCTTCTTCTTTTTTTTCTTCTTTTTTTTTCTTCTTAACCTTTTTCTTTCCCCCTTTCTTCTCCTTGTTTGTTGTTGTTGTTGTTGTTGTTCTTTTCTTTTTCTTCTTCTTCTTTTCTTCTTCTTCTTCTTCTTTCTTTTTTTAAACCCTTTCTTCTTCTTTTTTCCCCTTTCCCCCCCTTTCTCTCAAAAAAAAGGATGTCTCGAGGGGGTGCTTTGAAATGTGTTTTTAGTTTGTTGTGTGTGTGTGTGTGGGGTGTGTGTGTGTGTGTGTGTGTGGTGTGTGTGTGTGGCCTTTGGGGTGGAAAAACAGAGAGAGAGAGAGGGGAGTGAAAAGTAAAGGAGAGAAAAACCCAAGTAAACCAAAAGAAGCAACCGGGTTTCAGCCCAAAGAAAAACACAAACACATACACACCCCGAAAAAAAAATCCCGGGGGGGAAATTTTTATTTTAGGGTTCGCTTTTGAAATTTTTTTTAATTTTCCTTTCTCCATTCCCCCTTTTCCCCTTTTCCCCCTTTGGCTCCCAAATTTTTACCCTTGGTTAATTTCCCTTGTTTTCCCCGGCGCAAACCCAGGTTCGTTTTAAACAACAGTTTGCCCCGGTTTACCAACGCTTTGACAATTTTTACAGATTTGAGAGACAAAACCCGAAATTTTGAAAAGGTGATCATTTCCGGGAGGGTAATTCATTATGGGTTTCTACCCCGAGTCCCCAAGCCTATTTTTTAGCTTTTTTGGGCCGATGGGGTAAAGAGAGGAGAGAGAGAGGAGGAGGAGAAAAAGAAAAAAAAGAGGAGAGGAGAGAGAGAGGAGAGAGAAAATTTGACGGGGGGGGAGGGTTTGATACAAAAACCCCTCTCTTGTTTCTTTTTACGATTCTTATGTTTTGGTTTTTTTAAAAGCGAAAAGTAAAAAAAGGAAAGAAGAAAAAGAAGAAGAAAAAAGAAGAAGAAAAAGGGAAGAAAAGGGGGAAAGCAATGATGATGGTGGTGGTTGGTTTGGTGGGTGTTTCCTGTTTTGCTGTGGTGGTTTGTGGGGGTTGATGGGGGACAAAAAAAAGGGGGGGGAAAAAAAAAGGCCCAAAAAACCCAAAAAAAAAAGCCCAAAAAAAAGGAAGTCCTGGGGGGAAAGAACCCAAGTGAAAAAGGGGGAAAAAGGGAAAAAAAGGGAAAAAAAAATTTGTGATCCAAACCATGGCCCAAAAAGGAACAAGGACTAAAAGGTATGAAAAAATAAAAGAGAAAAGGGAAAAAAGAGAAAAAAAGGAAAACACAATGATGATTAAGGCCCAAGGGTTTTAAATTTATGGTGAATGATTTATTGCCCCGGGGGAAAAACCTCCCAAATCCAAAAATTATTTCTTTTTTTTGTTTCTCGAAAAGATGATTTTTCAAAAAACGTACATGTACACACGGGGACCCCAAAAACTTTGCGAAACGTAACCCCAAATTTCCCCTTCAACTCACATGCACACTCCCCCGGGCCCCGGGACAACTGAAGCACTTTGGAGTCTCCTTACTGATGATTTTGTTTTTCCATTTTTCCCTCTTCTCTCTTTTCTCTCCTCTTTTCTTTTTCTCTCCTTTTCTTTTCTTTTTCTCTCCATCTCTTCTCCTCTCTCTCTCTCTTCTTTTTAAAAACCCCCCCACGCCCACACCACAACACGCTTACCACCCCAAACTAACACACCCCACCCCACCACAAAAACACCCCCCCTTTTCACCACACACACCCCACAACACAACACACCAACACAACACAAAACACCCCAAAACACAAAAAATTCACATACGAATAACAGAAAAAATACACACTCACAAAACTTGCAAAATTTCAAGCACACGCTTAATAGGGCAAAACCCAAAACACCCAAAACACACAAACACACAAACAAAAACACACACAAAACACACACACACACACACCCCACTAGACGCACGCACGTAAAAGGGCCACCCCGCGCACCCCCCACCCCCTTAACAAAAACACCCCAAAACACACAAACAACCCCACACACACCCACATGCGCACCCCACCCCAAAAATGCATATACATAAAAACACGCGCGCGCCCCCCCGCGCACAAAATGCAGAGAGAGAAAAGAAGAGAGAGAGGGAGAGAGACGAGAGAGGGGGGGAAGAGAGAGAGAGAGAGAGAGACAGGAGAGATGAATGAAAGGGCACCATAAGGGAGGGTTAAGAAAAAAAAGAAAAACCCAAAACAAAAAAAAAATTTTAAAAATTAAATTTTAAAAAAAAAAAAACCCAGATTTTAAACGGAAAAGGTGACCAACATGCCCTACAGAAGTTGCTTGTTTTTTACCGTTTCCCCAGGGTAAAAACTTTCAAAAGGAAACAAAAATTTTTTTTTTTAAACCCTTTTTTTTATTTTTCAGTCGTTCAGTCAGAGCCCGTTAAAAAAAGAAAATTCGATTCCCGAGGGGACCCCCATTAAAAGGAAAAATTTTGTTTTTGCCCCGTAAACCCCTTCATCAATATTTCCTTTTTAACACTGCCGTGAAGATGTTTGTCTCAGGCGTGTAAAAAAACCCGAGGGAAAACCCTAAAAAAAAACAAAAATTTGGAGAAACCCCAAAACAGCAA
This sequence comes from Conus canariensis, assembly GCA_033310375.1. Lineage (NCBI taxonomy): Eukaryota > Metazoa > Mollusca > Gastropoda > Neogastropoda > Conidae > Conus > Conus canariensis. The sequence continues at coordinate 13,425 of JAMYXO010002504.1, read as the reverse complement.
AATTTCAGGAGAGAAACAACACGCTATAAAAGGTCAAATTGGTTTTTCCTTCACTTAAAATTTAAAACCCTACCCCAAAGCCCCCCATGCCTTTTTCCTTCGGTTTTCAAAACCATTCACGCATTTTGGTTTTTCCCGGGGGCCCCCGGGAGCACCTGCGGGGCAAACCCACACCACACCACACCCCAACCACCCCACACACATCACACACACAAAACACACAACACACACACCACACCTTTTACACGCACGCACGCAAAAAAACAATTCACTCAAAACCACACATTTTTTTAAATTTAAATAAGTTTAACCCCACCCAAAAAATTTTTTTTTAAATTTATAAGCGAAAAACCACACACACCACACACACACACACACACCACACACACCCCAACACCCCAAACACAACACACACACCACCCCACAGGGGGGTTTTTTCTACAAATTGTTGGAACCCCAAAATTTTTAAAACCCCCTTCAGGTTTTTTCCCTGTAGATTTTTTTTTTCTTTCCAAATTTTTAGATTAGTGGTGAGGGACACACCCACCCCCCAAAGTTTTTTGTTTTTTTGCTTTTTTGTTTGTTTTTAAGTATCTTTAAAAAATTACCTTTTTAAATGTTAATGCAGTTTTTTCACAGTTTTCATTACCCTCACAAAATTTTACATTTCTCAAAAAATCCCCGGGGATAAGAATCTAAATCCTCCCCACTTTGGGTTAAAATAATCCTTATGGGTAAAAAACCCCCCAAAAAAATATTTTTGCCCTTTTAAAGCGAAGAAGTTCCCAAACCTTTTTTTTGTTTTTTTTTTTAAATTTTTATTAATATAAAAATTAAATTATTTATTTATTTATTTTAATATATAATTATATTTTTGCGTGCGTGGAAAAATTGTGTGTGTGTGTGTGTTTTGTGTGGTTTTGTGTTGTGTTTTGTCTTTTTGTGTTGTGGGGTTTGGGGTTGTATTGTCGGGGTTGTGTTGTGTGTGTGTTGTGTTGTGTCTGTGCCCGTGTCTGTGGGTGTTTGTGTTTTCTGTTGTTTTGTGTGTGTTGTTGTGTTGTGTGTGCCCCGGGTTTGTGGCCCGCGGGGGTTGTCCCCGGACACAGGAAACCCACTTTTTGCTATTTGGGGTTTGTGCAGAGGTAAAAGGAAAGGGATCTGGGTAGGGAATTAAAAAGGGGTTTTTGGAAAAAGAAAAAAAGGAAAAAAAATTTTTTTTAAATATAAATATTATATTTATATATAAAATTTGTTTGTGTGTGTGTTTCTGTTAGTGTGTGTTTAAATTAGGTTTGTGTGGGGTGTTTTGGGTGTGTGTGTGTGGTTGTGTTTTTTGTGTGTGGTGTGTGGTGTGTGTGTGTTTTTGGTGTGTAACCCCAAACACTTATGAAGCACCCCAATAACGAACACACCCCATAAACTTTACACCACACACCACCCAAACACACCCCAAACACCAACCACACCACACACAACACACACACACGTTTTCCCTTTGGCCCGCCCCGCGCGCGTGGCAAACAACACACCCCCAAAACCACACACACACAAACAAAACCCACACAACACACACCCCAACACACCCCTAATATACAGGAGAGAGGAAAGAGGGGAAGAGAGAGGACAATGCACGAAATGCTCATACTTTGTGCAAAAAACCCAAAAAGACAACAAAAACCCAAAAAAAAAAAACAACAAAGACCCCAATATCCCAAAGCCTGCCTGTCTTCCCCATTTTTGCATCAAGACATTCGGGGAAATCCCATCTTTTTGTTTGTTTGGTTGGTTTTTTTTTGTTTGGTTTTTGTTTTTTGCTATTATAATTTTCTCGTTCAACCATTTCCAAGCCCCCATAAAATTTTTTTATCGTTTTGGGGGGGGAAAAAAGGCCCCTTCTCTTTCAGACAAAAACCGCTTGCATCTCGCCCGTCACACCACCCAATTAAATTTCCCTTTTTTAAACACTGCCCGCTAAAGGGTTGTCGTTCGGGAAAGGAAAAATAATGAAAAACAAGAACAAAAAAAAGCAACAAAAACAAAAACCCAACCCCAAAAAAACAAACCCAAAACAACCAAAAAAAAAAACAACAATAGTCATGTAGTGCAAAGGGGGAAAAACCCAAAAAAGTCTGTCATGGTCTTCATTTCGTTTAAAACTTGATCAAACCCAAACCTTTTAAATCGAAAAAACAATTTGGGAACGCCTCTTGCCATTAAAACCGAAACACAAACTTTTCATGGGTACGACGATGGGGGAAAAAAACCTACGCTTCCCCAAAAGTTTTTTGTTAAAGTTGGATTTCTAAAACCTTTTTTGGCCCTTGTTAAAAGCAAGAACTTTTAAACCCAAAAATTTCCCGTGTTTGGGGTATGGCATGGGTAGAAGGGGGGGTCATGCCCCCTCCTCCCCGCTAAAACCCCTTCCCCCGCAAAATTGATGCTTTGTTGCGAGCGAGAAACCAACGCACGCAAAAACCCATGATTACGGGAATCCATTTATTGTCGTTTTTAAACCCCTTTGGTTTTTCCTGACATGCACCCACACCCCAAAACTAACACACCACCAAAACACACCCCACACAACAAAACACACACCCCTTGACAGAGAGGGGGAGAGAGAGAGAGAGAGGGGGAGAGAGAAGAGGGGAGGAAGGGAAGGGGGGAAAAGAAAGATGCCAGCTGCAAAATACATGTGCGGAGGAACAAGAAAAACCAAAGACAAAAACAACCTGACCGAACAGCCCAAAGAACCAGTCTCCAGAAGCTGTTTTGTCTTCAAGATGTTTAAAAATAAAGGGACACCCCAAGGGAAAACCCAACAAACAAACCCTGAAACATGTTGGTTTCCAGGAGGAAAACAAAAAAAGCTCTTTTCAAGGTTCGAACAGTCTTCTTCTCTTAAATTTAAACCTTACCACACCGAAACACACCCCGGGATTCCCCCCTTTTCGCCCCCCAAAAACCCGAAAACAAAAAGTTCGGGGTTTTGGCCAGGGCAAAACTTATTTTTCCCCCTTTAGGGGGAAAGTTAAAAATCAGTTTTCTCATACCCTGTTGGAGCAATAAAACTGTCGGGTTTTTTAAACCGTGGTTAGGGTTTTTGGAATGGATGGAAGGCATGGAAATGCCTTTCCTGTGCGACACACCCAAACGCAAACAAAAATTCCCAATCGCCCGACCGCGCGCGGGGGCCAACGAACACACTAACAACCACACACAAACCCCACAACCACACACAAAAACAAACACACACACACACACCCCACCCCAAACACCCCCAAACAAAAAAACAACACAAAACCCCCCACACACAAAAACACACAAAACCCCCACAACACACGTTTTTGTGGGGCGCGCGCACCCCCACACCCCAAACACACACACACCCCGCGCCCCGGGGCGGGCGCTCCCCGCGCGCGCGCGCCCCATGGACACAGAAAGAAAGAAAGGGGAGGGGACATACAAAACAGACAGACAGACAGACAGACGGGACAGACAGAAAAGTTTCCCAAAATTTGCACTTAACCCTGTGAAAAAAGACATAAAGACAAACAAAAAAAATAAACAGCCCAAACGACAGACAACAAGATCCCCAGCTGCGGGCAAAAGTTCCCTTCCAACGAAATGCTTTTCTTTCCAAGGGACACCCGTTGGGAAAAATTAATTTCCCTTTGCTTTTTTCCCCTTTTTTTTTTTTTTTAATTTTTTTTTTACTTTTAAATTTTTCCTCAGTCGTTCAGTCCAAGCCAAAATTCAACAGATTTTGATTAAAGAAAACCTTTTTTTATCAGCCCAGGAACGCGGGGATCCTACCGTAAAAACAGTCATTACTTTTCCCCTTTTTCACTGCCGTTTGGAAAAAAATGCTCGTCTCTTTGAAGCAGAAAAAACGTAAACGCAAGAACCCCAAAATTTTTCACTAGAAAATTTCCAGGGCCGTGCCTTTGGGGGGGAAAACCCACAAAACTTCTACCCATGTTGAAAGTCTTTTTTAATTTTAAATTTAAAAAACCCTTTCCTTAAAATCCCAAAATTAGCATGCTTTTAAAAAAACCACCCGCTGGATTCGAAATTGTCTTTTTTAAAACCGCAAAAAAAACCTTTTCATGGGTTTTGACCATGGGCCAAAAATTTTTCCCCTTTTTTTTTTAACCAAGTTTTGTTGAAAAGGGTTTTCCCCTTTTGAACCTTTTTAGTACCCGCTCTTCCATCTCTCTTTTCCCCTTCCCCCTTTTTAAAAAATGTCCAAATATCGCTCGCTTGGTTTTATATCGTGCGCATTTCAGCTTTTCGCTTAAACGACAGGGGAGCAAATTACCAACGCATGACAATTTTTAAAGACTGAGAAAACAGAACGAAATTGATAGCGTGATAATTTCGGCAGCAGGGAAATTCATTATCGGGCCATCTGGTGCAAGCCTATTTTTAGCGGTTGGAAAAAAACCCCAGGGGGGAAAGAGAGAGAAAAGAGAGAGGGGGGGAAAGAAAAGACAAAGAGAGAAAAGGGGGGGGGGAAGAAGATGGAGTGGAGAGAGAAAAAGGGGGAGAGGAGAGAACAAAAAGAGAAGAAGAGTTGGTGGAGGGGTTTAAAAGAACAGAAAAGGAAATAGAGGGGGGGGGGAAAGGATCAGAAACCCCCTTTTTTCTTTTGAGATTTCTTTGCCCTGGTTTCTTAAAAGGGCGTAATGTAAAAAAAAAGTTGAAAAAGAAAAACAAAAATGATAAAACGATGATCAAGTGATTATGCAACACAAACCCAAAACCCCAGACAGGCACAAACCCCAAAACCGCCCCCACATAACACCACAAAACCCCAAAACACACACCCCACACACACAAACCTTTAAAACCAAAACCACACTTTGTGTGTTTTGGGTGTGTCCCCGCGCAAAATCCCCCCCTACCCCGAGGTAAATTTTTCACATACACACTTTACATCTTTCTAGGGCACCCCGCGCGCATGCGTAAACCACATGCCCCAAAACAAACTAAACCACACGCGCGCACACACACACACAAAAACACCCCCCAACACATACAAAACACACACAAAAACCCCCAACACACGCACCGCAACCCCAGGGCCGAAATTGCACCCAAACCCCAACCCTGCCATGCAGCCCCGCACACCCCTTTAAAAAAGATTTGGAAGAAAAGGGACAAGGAAAAAAGAGACAAAAAAGAGAGTTTGCACCCCAAAATTTGAACATACAGGGTGCAAAACACAAACGAAAAAAAAAGAAAAAACAAAAACAGAAGCGGGAAAAGGAACAACAAAGGCTCCCCCCCAAGGGGCTTTGTTTCACAGATTTCACACCCGGGAATTGGGGGGGAGAAACAATTATTTTTATTTTAAAATTATGTTTTTAAAGTCGTCCGGCCCAAGCCCCATCACCCAATTACCCGATTATCGATTGAAAACCTTTTCCTCTTTTCGATGGGAAGACTTGTGTCTTTTGCGCGTCACACAATCATCAAATTTCTTTTTAACCCAAGGCTATTGAAATTCTCGTCTCAGGAGGACCCGGAAAAAAAAAACCCGTTAACAGCAAAAGAAAAAACAAAAAAACTGGGAAAAGCGAAGCATAAAAATTTCCCTGCCCAAGGTTGGGAAAAAAATTTCTTTTTTTAAATTCAATTAAACCCTCCCTCGGGATCCCATATTCTAACATCGAAAACCCGCCCTCCCTTGGCCTGTAATCTAAAATCCCGCAAAAAGGGGATCATGGGTTCGACCATGGACAAAATTTTACCTTCCCTTTCCAAGTGGAGTTAAAATGGTTTTTCCCCTTTAGCCTGTTGGTTTTGGGGGAGCAAGGGAATGTAAAGAGGTTTCCCTTTGGGTCGGCCCCGTGGCAAAAAAAAAAAAAAGGAAAGGGCCCAAAGGGGCCTCTCCCTCGCTAAATGCTCACGGCAAACAACTGGTCAAATGGACACGCAGGCCGTCGCAGGGCACACCAACAGCACACCACACACACACACACACACCCCAAAAAACACCAACACCCCAAACACCACACACACACACACACAACAAACACACACACACACAACACACACCACGCCCCCGCACCCACAACACACAAAACACACACACACCACCCCAACGAAATCTTTCTTGTCTGCCCTTGTCTTTTTCTGTCTTTCTTTTCTCTCTCTCTCTCTCTCTCTATCTTTCTTCTCTTCTTCCCCTTTTCTGTGTGCTACGGGACTTCCCATTTCAGTTTTTGGGTTTAAAAGGGAAACGTTACCCATGGTTTTTTCCCCCCCACCCCACCGTTTCAACAGATCAATTAAAAATCCCCCGGGCTTTTTTGAAGAAGGTAGTTTTTTTTTTTCTAAGCTTTTTGGAACCCAATTTATGAGAAGTTTCCCCGGAAAACCCCTTGTTTTATTTTGTCTCGTTCTTCTGTCATTTGTCTTGTCTCTCTCTTTCTCTTCTGTCTCGGTCTCCCCCTTTCGGGTTCTGTTTGTCCGTTTTGTTTTTTTTCTCTTTTTTGTTTTGTTTGTCGGGTCTTTCTGTTCTTCTCTCTTTTCCTCTCCTCTCTTTTCCCCCCTTCTCTCCCCCTTCTCCCATTCTCTCTCCCCTTCTCTCTCCCCTTTTTTCTTTTCTCTCTCGCTTTTCGTTTCTCTTTCTCAACCCCCATAATTACAAGTTTTACTGGCAATCGTTTAGAGGGGGAATTTCCCTTGTTGAGAGAATAAAGTCCGCAGGGGCCTGAAAAAAAACAGGTTTTTAAACAACAGGGCCCCCCTAAACTGAAGAGGCAGGGGGTGTGTTTATAGTTAAGTTTTTTTGTGTAGTCCAAACCCACACCCCCACACACCCCAACACCACAAACACACACACAAAACCACACAACAAAAACCAACACACACACAACACAAAACCCCTGTTTTTTGGGTTTAGAAGCTGGGGGAGGGGAGAAAACAAAAAAAGGAAAAATGAAAAAAAATGGAAAAGTGGGCAGATTTTTAAATCGTCAAAAAATTTTGATAAAGTTTGTTTTTTTTTCACTAAAAGGGAAAAAGAACTGGGGAATTTTTATTATTAAAAAAATTTTTTCAAGTCCCCCCCCCCCCTCTTCTCTTTTTCCTTCTTTTTCTCTCTCTCTCTCTCTTTTTTCCACACCCCTTTCCACAAAAACCCCAACAAAACGAACACACCTTACACACACAGGGCTTTGAAACCGCCCCACGAAACACGACACGCCGCGGCGCGCACACACCACACACCCCCACACCCCCCAAAACACACACGCGCGCGCGCGCGGGGCCCCGCCAAAATGAAGGGGGAAAAAGTTTTTTTCTGCTTTAAAAAATAATTTCTGAATCTTTTTTCCCGAATTTTCTTTACTTGCAGTGCAATGGGGTTTAAACCCGTTTTTGGGCCCAGATTGGTTAAATGATTTTTTCAAAATTTTTCCAGGGGAAATTTTTTTCCCCGTTTCTCCAGAATTTCCCAGTTTTTAAAAGGGGAAGAGGGAGCAGGGGACACGATTTTTCTGAAACAAAGGGGGGGGAGGACGGGGGAGAGAGAGAGGGGGACGGAGAGGGGAGAGAGAGGGGAGACAGCCCAAAAGGGCCCGGGACGAAGACGGGACAGACGACAAAAATTGGGGAACGAAAAAAAATGAAAATTTTTTTTTCCCTTTTGGGCAAAAAGTGAAATATTAATGCTTTAGTCTTTTTTAAAAATTCTAGACAGACCCCAAACCAAAAGAACAAGAGAGGACAGGGGGCAGGGGCAGAGAAGGGGAAGAGGTAAATAAAGTGACGGAGTGAGAGAGAGGAGGGGTTAATCAAAAAAGTAACCTAACGGTCCCTTTTGTACAAGTGATCCATAACCCTTGCGCTCTTCATTTCACAATTCGGAATTCCCCAATCCAGTTTGTTTTACTTTCCCTCCCCCCAAGGGATGACAACCCTTTTCTCTTCATAAATTTACTTAAAATTTTGGGCTTTTTCAGTTTCACACGCAGGTTTTCCCAAGGCAGTTCATCAACCTCCCCTCCCCAAATTGTTGTCCAAACGGGGCCCACGGTAATCCCCCTATAATTATGTTTCCGGGAAAACCCTTTTTTGGTTTTGGTGGGCGTAGCTCTTTTTTCTGGAGGGTCCTTTCAAAGATTTTGTAATGCTCATTTGCTGGTTCTAAAATGGAGCATTTTGCTATTTTTACTGTCCTCCACTATTCCTCTCTCTTCTCTCTCTCTCTTTTCTTCTTCTCTCTTTTCCCCTCCCCTCCCCTCTCTCTTTTCTTTTGTTTTGGGTCTCTGTCTTCTCTCTCTTTTTCCCCTTCTTCTCCTCTCCTCTTCTCTCTCTTTTCTCTCTCTCTCTGAGAGAAAAGGGGAAAATTTAAAATTAGGGAAACAACGCGGGTTTTTTTTCTATTGGGCAACAAGAGTTTAATAATTATTTTATTCAGTTCGCTCGCCAGATTCCAGTGTCCATTTTTTTGAAACCAATTTCCCCCAAACAGGGGAAAAAATTTTTTCTTTCCAGCTAATGACCTGGGTTTATTGATTAAAAACTGGTCTCTCTAAACAGTCCCCGACCCATAATCATGAAAATGTGGACAGAGTAGAAATGCGAAACGGTGTCAGGGGAACTCCCCCGGCCTTTAAAAATACATAAAAAAATTTTTTTGTATGGGTTTTGAATACAATTCGTTGTTCCCTCTTTTGGTTTTGGATTTGGGATGTCCCCCTTGTTATTTATTTAAGTTTATTTCCTGCCCCCCACCCTCTCCCCGCTCTTAAAAGAGAGGGGAGGAGAGGGAGGAGAGAGAGAGAAGAGGGGAAAAGAAAACGAGAGGAGGGGAGAGAGAGAGAGAGAAAGAGAAAATTTACTTTCCCTTTGAGGGTCAGCTCGTGGTTCTGGTGTTGCTTTTGGGTCTTGGTTGGGAAGGCCCCCATAGAGCCGCCCCAAATTTAAAGGGGAAAATTTGTTTTCGAATTTTGATATTGGTCCAGATGGGGGAAAGAAAGTCCAGGTTCCATGTGTGAATGTATACTTCAAAATCTGCTTACACGGTGAATCAAAACCATTATCCTTCGGATGAAAAGGGCCCTCTGGCCCAAAATTTTTGGTATGGATAAAAAAGTACCGCAGAAACGTCCCGAGAGAAAAATTTTGGGATAATTTCAAAATCGCTAAACGGGGGACAGAATGTTTTATCGCGGGGAAGGAAAAAGAAAAAACCCACACAGCGCCCCCAACCACTACTGCACACCCAGGGCACGTGGCGCGCACGGGGGAACACCACACACACAAAACACAACCACAAACACACAACACACAAAACCACATACCCCACCCCACGCCCCGACGCACGCACGTACGCGGCTCGCGCGGGCTGCGCCGCGCCGCACCCCAAACCACAAAACCCCACAAAACACCACACACACACAAAACACACAAGCACGAACATTTCGCCCCGCAGCACGCAATATACCCCACTTTTAAAAGTAAGCAACCCCGAAAACGCAAAATTGGGAGGGCCCAAACATGCACCCTCACACAAAAATTAGAGGGACAAAAATGGGAGGTTTAAGGAAAATTAAACAGATGTTTAAAAAGGGGCAGTTGAAAACAAAGAGAACATTTATCAAATTAGTTTTTTTTTTTCTCGTCCAAAAAGGGGTTAAATTTTTCAAGAAAAAAAAGGAAAATGTTTTTTTTTTTTAAAGATCTTTAAAAAAAAAAAGATTTTTTTTTTTCATTAGGGGGGACATTTTGTTCCCCATAAATAAGAAAAATTGTTACATACAGCTAAAACACAATTTTCCCTTTTTTCATGGGGTTTTGGAATGAGGGGGGTTTTTTTTGGGCTGGTGAAAGGGGTTGGGTTTACACAGAAAAGAATTTTTAAAGGACACACACAAAAAACCACAGGGGTGCTGCAAAAAATGTGGTGGAAAGCAAGGGGTTTTCCCACTGTGCTGACTGGTGAGGCGGGAGAGTTGCATAGTAAAAAAGGGACATTTTAACTGACACCTTTGATTCACATATAAAAAGTTTTGCCCTTGCAAAGGAGGGGGTGGGGGGAAAACCAAAAAGAATGGATTCAAAATTTAAGGGGGATTGAGGCGGGAAAAAGAGGTGGGTAGAGTGCAGTTTGGGTCATTCTGAAAAAAATAGGGGGTGTTCTGTTTTTTTCTTTTCTTTTTCTTCTTTTTCTTCTTTTCCTCCCCCTTTTCCCCTCCTCCTCCTCCCCCTTTCCCCCTCTCCTAATCACCCTTTCACCCATATCATCTTTCAACAAAAATTTAAAAAAACCCAACAAAAACATCTCCTCTGGGTAAAAACTGCCCTTGGGGAAATTTAGTGACTCCCTGTCAAAGCTGGTCGAAATTAAGCCTACAAATTCACGAAATGCTCGAAAGCTGGTGGTTTTTGCACCCCCCCTTTCCCCCACCACAAAACACACCACACCCCACCCCAAAACCCCACAACAACACACAAAAGAAGCACGAAACGCACGCACGCACGCCCCGCACGCAGAACGCACCCCCGAAACGCAGCCCCATACACAACAAACAAAAACACCACAACCCACCCCAAAAACCCCACACACCCCACACACATACACACACTTTTGCGCGAAATGACAATCCCACAAGTGAACTTATTACTGGGGGAGACAGAGAGGTGGGGGGGGGGGGGGGGGGACCAAAGGGCCCCAATGTTAAAACGTCAAAATGCCCCAAATTTCATTGCAGAAAGTGTTTACAGGATCATTTTTTATTCTTTTTCCCCTGCTCAGTTTCCCCTTTTTCCATTTGGGAATAAAAAACCCCCTTTATTCCCGAAACTATACCCTTTCTTCCCCCTCTCTGGGGCTTCATATTTTATCGGCTCAGGGCACATCATCGGCCCCCCGGGGCCCTTCATTTGTCTCCCTCCCCCTTTTGTCCTCAAGGTCGAAACGTTTAGCGCCACCATGGGGCCGGGGGAAAACCCATTCGGTTTAAATTTAAATGGCGGATAATATCACCCGAGGGCTTTTCCCAAACAAAATCTTTTATGTTCAAAAGCATGGTTTGGATGGGAGCCATTGTTTGGGTTAGCCCCCACCCTCTCTCTCTCTTCTTTTTCTCTCTCTCTCTCCTCCTCTCTCTTTTTAATGTGTGTGTGTGTGTGTGTGTGTGTGTGTTGTTGTGTGTGTGTGTGTGTGTGTTTGTGTGTACGCAACATGACACAAAAAAAAAAGACACGACAAGAACCAGACAACAGAACCAGACCCCCACAGACAAAAACACACACACAAAACACACAAAACCCCAAACACACACCCCACAAAACCAAACCCAAAATGCTCGAGAAGAGAGAGGAGAGAGAGAAAAAGGGGAGAGGAGAAAAGAGGGAGAGAGAAAGGAGAGAGGCGGTCGAAAGGAGACGGGCAGACGACAGAGACGAAAAAGAGAGACAGAGAGAAAAATTTAATTTGAGGACAGACAGACAGACAGGATGAAAAAAGGACAAAAAAGAGGGGGAAAATGTTTTTTAAAACTTTTAAAAAATTCTTTTTTTGAAAACAAGAATTCCGTATAAAAATATTTCAGCCCAAACTGCTTTTAGGTTTCCCGGGGTTTTCAGTTTTGAAAAAACCCAAGGGCAGGGCGATATTGTATCTTTCGAACCAATGGGGTATTTTTGGGTTTTAAATCGGGATTAAAAACGGGTCTTTTAAAAATTTCTGTCGATTTGTTGTTATTATGAAACAAGGGAGGGCACGATAGTTATGAGAGTATCTTTGGGATTTTGTTTGGGTGTGATGTGAAAAGAAATGATATTCATAATGCCTTTAAATGGCCCACCCATCTGTTCAAGTGTAGGTTTTTGGGATTTTTGGAATTTTTGCATTTTTCCCCCTTCCTAAGAAAATACTCCTTCCTTCCTTTTACGTCTTTCCACCCCACACACACAACACACCCCAAAACACACAACACACACACCCCACACACCCCACACCCACCACACCCAACAACGACGCACGCACGCACGCACGAAAGCACCCGCAATACACACACACCCCTTTGCGCGCGCGCACGCACGGGGAACACACAACCCACTTCACGCACCACGCACGCCGAAAGCAAATAACACAAACACGGCGCGCGCGCCCCGCCCCGCACGCAACCACATAAAAACCTTACACGCAACCCGCACGCCACACACGGCACGCCCCGCACGCAGCCCCACGTACGCACGCCCCGCACCCCACGCACCCCCACGCACGAGTACGCCGTACGCCCGCACGCACGCCCCGCACACCACACACGCGCGCGCGCGCGCGCGCGACACACAAAACACACACCACCAACACAAAACACACACCACACACAAAAAACCCCACACACACCACAGCCCCGCGAACAAACGAAGCACCCCACAGCGCGGGGAACGAACAAAGCAAACGCCCCAGCGCGCAAACCCGAACGTACGCATTTCAAGTGAACATTTTACAAAAATGAGAGGGGAAAGGGGGGAAGAGGAGGGAAAAAAGGGGGAGAGAGAGAGAGAGGGGGGGGGAAGAGGAGAGAGGAAAAAACAGACAGACAGACAGCAGACAAAAGGCAGGGGCCCCAAATTTAAAAAGGGGTAAACACTCGCGTTCCCCTTTGGCCCAAATGGCCCCGGGATATGTTTTTATTTATTTCACTCATGAGTTTTCCCATTTCCAGTTTAAATTTAAAAAAAAACCCTCCCGCAGGGCCCAAAAACCATACCCTTTTTCCCAATCTGCTGATCATCATGATCTTGAGGGCTAGGGCGCACATCTCTTCTAAAAACCCTTTTTCTTTTCTCTCCCTTTTCCTTTTTATTGTCCACAAAGGTGGAGCGATAGCCCCCTCATTTTGCCGGGGGCCCCAAATTTGGCCCTCATTTTAGGGTTTTGGACAATATCCCCCGGGAGGGTCTTTCAACAGAAATTGAGGGTTCATACCCATGGTTATGGTGGAGCTTTTTTGATATGTTTTTCCCCCCCCTCCCCATCTCTCGGGTCTCCTCTTTTGTCCCCTCTTTCTCTCTCTCTCTCTCGCTCCTCTCTCTTTTCCTCTTCTCTCTCTCTTCTCTCCTCTCGCATGCACCACACAACTAATAAACACACACCACACAAACCAAAACCACACACAAAACACACACCCTGGGCCAAAACACACACACACACACCCCACACCCCCAAAACACACCAAACCGCACGCACAAACACCCCCAAAACCCCACACCAACACACACAACACCCCCACACACGCATGCCGCCCAAAAACCCAAAACAAACAAACAAAACACACACACCCCACACACACAAAACACACACACACACACACACACACACGAGCGTGATCCCATTCCCCGTGGAGCAAAACAGACAGCAGACAGGGGGACACAGAGAGAGAGAGCCCAGAGAGAGGATTT
>JAMYXO010002503.1:10000-23506 GCA_033310375.1 Conus canariensis | reverse complement strand
TGTGGTTTTTTCTTTTGACTGATGGGCGGGTGAAAGGGAGGGTTGCGTGATCCCAAGAAATAAAGAGTTCCGGAAGGTTGTGCTTCATCGAAGGACAATAAGGGTGTGCACTGTGTGAATCTGATATAGTTTTTGAATTTTCCCTGCGATCCGACTCGGAGGACGATTGCTTGTTCGGGTTTCGTAAAGCGGAAGAAAAAAACATGTCGTCAGGGACTGGTCAAACTGGCCCCCTTTCGGAAAGGAAGACGCACTCGAAAACACAAAAAACCGCAGAGACCCAGCCGTGCTTTGCGCGGCGCACGCTTCCCGGCTGATCCAGTTTTCCCGGGTAAAGCCTACAGTTTACAGTGAAGGTTTTCCGTGACATTTTCCGTTGTTTTTTTTTGTCATTTTTATGTGAAAAAAAAAGGGCATTGCTGTGGTTTCCATGTCAAGGGGTTTCGTGTCGCGTTTTGTTTTTTTGTAATCGCGCCGTTTGCAAAAGGGCTTAAACGCTTTTGCATTAAACTTGTTCGTTCGTTCGTTCGTTCGTTAAAACAAAAAGTGTAGAAATAAAAATTTTATATTTAGAAAGAAAAACCCCAGAAACGGGAATCTTAGTCTTTTTTTTTTTTTTCTTTTTCTAGGGGCCCAAAAAAATGCTTTTTACAGGCACTCTTCGCGCCACACATGCAAGAAACCGCTTTGGGCCTACATCCTTTTGATGTAAAAATACCTAGCTGAAGCGATCGTACCCCGCCGTCCCAAAAAAAAAAGTTTTTTAAAAGCAAATAGTAATACCAAGAATCCTTTCAGGTGTGATTGGGTTCCGAACAGTTGATCAAATAAAAACATTTAAAGAGTCCAAACTTGTGCGTTTTGGCCTGGTCTTTTTTTTTGTATTTTTTTTGCTTGCCTGCGGAAACTTGACGAAAGCACTGTTTATTGGGTATGTGTTTGGCCCTTGTTTGGCGATACTGTGAAACAAAAGCTTTTGTTTAAAAAAATGAGGTTGTGAAAAAATTCCTATCGATGACCAGCTGAAAAAGGAAAAAAAAAATCCACTTTTAAGCAGCCATCCACTACTTCTGCCGTGGGGTGCAACAATAAAAAATTTACTGTCCCATATAGAGTCCCTTATAATGATGTTTTCGGTATGGACAAACCCCTGGGCATTAATTAGGGGTGTGGCTATCATCAGCAATTTTTAAAAATGAATTGTATTTTAAAAAGGGCCCCGGTTCTTTGAAATTTGCGTGTTACTGTTTTTCCCGGTCATTGTATCTTTCCCGTTGAAAAAAAGGGTTCTCTGTCAGTACGTGCACGTTGAAGTCCAGGCTCCTCGAGATGGCATGTTGGGGAAAAAAAAGCACTCGTTCCGTAATGGTGGTAATGTCTCTGGAAAACATCTGTTCCCTTATAGTGGGGAATGTCTTATAGTTTTTTTTGTTTTTCCCCTTTAGATGGCTTTTTCTTTTAGAATTTTATGTTTCCTTTAAGATGGCAATGTCTTTTAAATTTTTGTATTCCCTTTTGATGGTAAAAATCTTGGAAATGAACGTGTTCCCCCATTTATGTTTGTCTCATGGAAAACAACGTGTTCCCCCTTTAAATGGTAAAATTAAAGGAAATCAAGTTTTCCCCTTAAATGGTAACATTTATGGAAATCAACGTGTTCCCCTATAAATGATATTTCTCATGGAAATCAAAGTTTTCGCCCATGAATGGAAAATTTTCCCTGGGAAAAAAGGGGGTTCCTTATTTGATAATGGGGACGGAAATTAAAGGTTCCCCCATAGATGGTAATGTCTCGTGGAAAAACAGCGTGTTCTCTTATAGATGATCATGTCTCAGGGAAAAATAAAAAGGTTTTTCCCCCTTTTAAATGGTGATGTCTTTAAATCAACGTTTTCCCCCCCTTAAATGGGGGGTTTGTCTTATGGAAATCACGTGTTCCCCTATAAAGGTGATGCTTTTGGAAACCCAACGTTTTCCCCCTTTTTAATTTGGTGATGCCCTTTGGAAATCAACGTTTTCCCCCTAAAAATTGGTATGTCTATGGAAATAAACGGGGCCCCCTAAAAAATGGGATTTTTCTTAGGGACAAAAAGTTTTTCCCCTATAAATGGTGATGCCCTTAGGGAAATCAACGTTTTCCCCCTTTTAAATGGTGAGGTTTTAAAGGGAAAATAAACGTTTTTTCCCCTATAAATGGTGATGTTTTTATGGAATAAACTTTTCCCCTTTAAAAAGGTGAGGCCCCGCCATGGAAATAAAACGTTTTTCCCCCTTATAAATGGTGATGTTTTTTGGGAAATAAACGTTTTCCCCCTAAAAATTTGGTGTGCCCTTATGGAAATCAACGTTTCCCCCTATAAAGGGTGATGTCCTATGGAAATCAACGGTTTCCCTTTTAAAAATTTGGTGATGTCTTTGGAAATAAAACGTGTTCCCCTATAAATGGGATGTTTTTGGGGAAATCAACGTTTTCCCCCAAAAAATTGGTGATGTCTCATGGAAATCAACGGGGGCCCCTAAAAAGGTTTGTTTGTCTTTTTGGAAAATAAACGTGTTCCCCTATAAATGGTGATGTCTTAGGAAATAAACGTTTTCCCCCTAAAAATTGGTGTTGTCTTATGGAAATCAAGGGTTTTTCCCCTAAAAATTTGGTGATGTCTTATGGAAATCAAAGTTTTCCCCCTTTTAAATGGGGGATTTTCTTAGGGAAAAATAAAAGTTTTTTCCCCCTTTTAAAGGGTTTAATGTCTTATGGAAATCCCCGTGTTCCCCTAAAAGGTGATGTTTTGGAAATAAAAGTTTTCCCCTTTTAAATGGGATGTCTTAGGGAAAATCAACGTGTTCCCCTAAAAAAGGGTGATGCCCCTTATGGAAATCAACGTTTTCCCCCTAAAAATGGTGAGGGTCCATGGAAATAAAACGTTTTCCCCCTTTATAAATGGTGATTTTTTAATGGAAAAAAAAAGTTTCCCCAAAAATTGGTGAGGGTCTTATGGAAATAAACCGGGGTTCCCCTATTTTTGTGATGTCTCATGGAAATAAAACGTTTTCCCCCTAAAAATTGGTGATGTCTTAGGGAAAATTAAACCTTTTTTTCCCCTTAATTGGGGATGCCCCAGGGAAAATTTTCAAGGGGGCCCCCCTATAAAGGGTGGGTTCAGGGAAAATAAAACGTGCCCCCCTAAAAATTGGTGAGGGCTTATGGAAATAAACGTTTTCCCCTATAAATGGTGAGGTCTCATGGAAATAAACGTGTTCCCCTAAAATTTGGTGATGTCTTAGGGAAAAATCAACGTTTCCCCTTTTTAAAAATGGGGGAGGTCTCATGGAATTCAACGTTTTCCCCTATAAATGGTGAGGTTTTTTTGGGGAAAATAAACGTTTCCCCCTAAAAAGGGGTGAGTTCATGGAAACAACGTTTTTCCCCTTTTAAAAATTTGGTGAGGGTCTCAGGGAAACAACTTTTTCCCCTTTAAAATGGTGATGTTTTAGGGAAATCAACGTTTTTTCCCCAAAAAAATTTGGTGATGTCTTAGGGGAAATCAACGTTTTCCCCCCAAAAAATGGTGATGTCCAGGGGAAAAACCAAACCCGTTTTTCCTTTATAGATAGTAATGGCCCCATGGAAATCAACGTTTTCCCTTTTAAAAATAGAAAGGGCCCATGGAAATCAACGTGTTCCCTTGTAGAGGGGGTAATGTTTCATGGAAACCCCTTTTCCCCTTTTTAAAAGGGTTAATGGCTCAGGGAAATGCCGTGTTTTTTTTGGTTTGGTAGTGTTCGGGAAATCCAGGGGTTCCCTTTTAAAAAAATTTGGTAATGTCTCAGGGAAATCCCAGGTTTTCCCTTTTTAAAAAAGGGTTAATGTCTCGGGGAAAATCCAGGTGTTCCTTTTATAAATGGTAATGTTTTTAGGGAAAAATCCGGGTTTTCCCTTTTAAAAAAATGGAAAGGTCTCGTGGAAATCCGGGTGTTCCTTTATAAAGGGTAATGTTTTTGGGAAATCCAGGTGTTCCTTTAAAAAGGGTTTAAATGTTTTAAGGGAAATCCCGGGTGTTCCTTTTTTTAAATGGAAAATGTCTAGGGAAACCCTAGGTGTTCCTTTAAAATGGTAATGTCTCTTGGAAATCCGGGGTTTTCCTTTTAAAAAGATGGAAATTTTTCATGGAAATTTTGGTTTTTCCCTTTAAAAAAATTGGAAAATGTCTCATGGAAACCCCAGGTTTTCCCTTTTATAAAGGGTTTAATGTCTCATGGAAATAGGTGTTCCTTTTTTAAATGGTAATGTCTAATGGAAACCCAGGTGTTCTTTATAATGGAAATGCTCGGGAAAATTTGCACCTTTTCTCTTATGGAGGGTTTAATTCTCACGGAAACTCGTGACCCGTTTTAATGGAAATGTCTCAGGGAAAATTCAAACTTTTCCCCAGCCTAGAGGCACAATCTCATGAAATCTAGGTTTTTTCCCTTTAAAAGATGGAGCTCTCTTTTTTAAAATTGTGCGCGCTCTCTTATAGAGGACGGGTCTCTTTTGAAACTTTTTTCCCCCCTTAAAGAGGGACACTGTTCCCCCAAAAATCTACGTGTTTTCAAATAGGGGCAGGGCTCCAAAAAAATTTTACTGTTTTCTTGTAGGTGGCACTGTTCCTTAAAACCCTGCATTTTCCCCCATGTAATGGCCCCAGTTTATAGATGGCACTGTCTTTTTTTTTCAGGGTTATCTTGCGGGAAGGGAAACCCCTCATTCACGTCTTCCTGTTTCCTTGAAATTTGGGGCACGGCTCTTTTAAGCATCTAGCGGCCCCCCTTGTAGATCGCCCTGTCCTAAAGGGGCGTCAAAAATTTTTTAAAAAAAGCAGTAATCGTTCTGACCTTTAACCCCCCCCACTGTAGCCAATGTCCCTGAATTGCGTCTTGCTACATTTTCAAATGTCCATGAAGAGAAGAGAGAGGGAGAGAAAAAGGGGAGAGAGAGAGAGAGAAGAGAACAAAAAGGGACAGAAAGACAACAGACAGGGGACAGAGAGGGGCCCCGAGACAGACAACGGACAGACAGACGGGCCCAGACAGCTTTTAAAGGAAAAAAAAAGAGCTTGCTTCTTTCGTGTAGAAGAGAAATACATTTTCCCCTTTTTTGACAAAGTGCCATCTTTGATGTGTTTTGGGTCTGCCCGGGGAAAAATCCCGGGCGTTTTCCTAAGGTGCGCCCCTCGCGCTGGGGGTTTTGTGTGGGGTGTGAGTGTGTGTTTTTGGGTGTGGTGTGTGTGTGTGTGTGTGTGTGTGTGTGTGGGTGGAGTGTGTGTGTGTGTGTGTGTGTGTTGGGTTTTGTGTGTGGGTGAGTGTGGGGTGTGTGTGTGTGTGTGAGTGTGTGTTTGTTTTGTGTGGGTGTGTGGTGTGTGTGTGTGTGGTGTGGTTTTGTGTGTGTGGTGGGGGTGTGGGGGGTGTGAGAGAGAAACCGACAGACAACAGACAACAGACGACAGCAGTCCTTTTAAAAAGACTGTGTGTTTTGCGGACCTTAACCAAAAAAATCTTTCACGGATTTCAATTAAAAATTTATCTCTATTGCTACAAAAGTAATTAACACAGAATGGGGAAACACGCAAAAAAGGAAAAAACCCAACACAAACCCCAAAACACACCACACACACACACACACCACACACACACACACACACACAACCCACACATACCACACTCTCTCTCTCTCTTTTTTCTCTCTCTCTCCCCATCTTTTCTCTCTCTCTCCCCTTTTTCCCCTCTCTTTTCCCCCTCCCCTTCCAATAAAAACCCCAAAAAGGAGAGAGGTTTTTTCCCCTTGAAAATTTTTTTTATTGCGTATAAGGTCAGATGCCCTTGAAATTTGAAATAATTTCCGACAGTGCCTTTCTACAGGGAAACATTAGAGGGAAGGAGCCCAACCCATTTTACAAAGTTAGTCATCTACAAGGGAAAAACGTTCCCTTTTAACGTTTCAGTATCTTTAAACGGGTTTTTCAAACAGGTTTCAATGAGAAAAAGGAGCCACCAACAAGGGTAACATTTAATAAATTCGTGGGTAAACGGTAATATTGAACAAACAAAACCCAAAATGATTTTTGCATTTTACTTTTGCCCCCACCAAGGCAGACTTTATGGTTGGCGTCTTCAAAGTAAATTGAGAAGTTTTTTTTTGTTGTTGTTTTTTCTTTTTTCCCCCCCCCTTTTTTTTTTCTTTCCCACCGGGTGGAAATTGTTTTCGCAACCATTTTAAAATTGACAAAAAAAACCAAAAGCTTGAATTACTAAATTTCTGTCCAAAATTGGAACAAACACTAAAAGAAAACCCATAAGGGCAACGCGTATCGACTTTTGAAGTCTTCTTCGGCAAAAACAATAAAATTTAAGAAAAACCACAAAATTTGTTTTTCGGCTACCTCCAAAATAAAAAAAACAAAACGAAAAATGAAAGAACTTGGCTTTCTAGCTTTGGGTTCAAACTAAAAACGAAAAAAATTCCCTCCCCCCCCCCCCCCCCCCCCCCCCATCCCCCCCTTTTAAAAACCACTGAATACTTTTGTAAATTTTTTTCGAGATGAAATTTGTTTTAAAACTGAAAAATCGGGTCGTCCAGTTGGGGTGGTGGTGTGTGTGGTGCGTGCGTGCGTGCTTTGCGTGCTGCGGGGGTTGGGGTTGTTGAAGGGAGTAACGGGGATTTTGGTTGGAGTGTTCAGAGGAAGGAGAGAAAGGACGTAGTGGTGCAAGGTCCTCAATAGGCATTTTGCTCTTGGTTTAACGATCCCCCCTCGTCGTCTCCCCGCCCATTCACCTCTCTCCCCGCCCTCTCCCTCTCTCTCTCTCTCTTCTCTCTCTCTCTCTCTCTCTCTTCTTCATCTTTGTCACCTAACTCTTTTTTTCTTAAATTTAAAAGGTTTCCAGTGAGGTCATTACAACGAAGGTTTTGATCAGGTTATCTCATGAAAAACCCAACCCGGGTCTGTCTTCGTTCTTCGGCCCCAGGGGGGACATTAAAAAGGGACTTTTTTCCTTCACTTCTGCTTCCCTGGGAGGAGGGGGAGGGGGGTGGGGGGGGGGGGGGGGGAGATATGACCACAGACTTTTGGGATCAGAGTGTTTTTCACAGGAAAACTTTTCAAAACCCTTTTGACTCTAAATTTTACTTCTTTTCCCTTTAAACGTCATACAAAAACTTTTCAAAATTTTTTTGTTTTTCTTTTTTTTGAAGAGTGTAAAAATCTTTTCTCTGTCTCTCTGTCTGTCTGTCTGCCCTGCCCTCTCTCTCTCTATCTATCTCTCTTCCCCTCTCTCTCCTCTCTCAACACCCCCACACACACATTTCCTTTCTCTCTCTCTCTCACACACACACACACACACACACCCAAAACCACAAAACCACACCCACACACACCCACAAACACACACCACCCCACACACACACACCCCAAAACCACACACACACACACACACACACACACACACACACACACCAACACACCAAAACACCACCCCAAACACTTTGTATTCCTTTCTCCCCCCTCTTTCCTCTCTGTCTTGGTCTGCCCCCAATTTTTTTCCCTTTTTTTTTTTTTGCTTTTGGCTTTTAGGCGCTTTTTTTGTGTGGGGTTGCGTGATGAAGAGAAAAAAGGGTCCTTTTTTTTTTTAAAAACTCTTTTTGAAGTTCATTTTTTCGCGTGAAATCAAATTTTTTAAAAACAGGAGATTAGGTTTTTCCCTCCTTACAAATCCCCCTTTTCCCAATTTTGGGCCCTCAGCTTTTCTCAACCTAAAAAGGGCCCTTTCGCATTGAACCGAAAAAGAAACATATTTTTTTTAAAAACCTCTTTACCATTGTTATCAAATTGTTTTCTTTTTTTGGGGTTGTTGCTCCCAAACTACTTTAAAAAAAAAATCTGTTTGAAAACTTTGTCGAAAACGCTTTCTGTCTTTGTTTAGGGGCAGAGCCCCCTCATGGGTCTGGAAATATGGGGAAATGAGGGGAAAAAAACCCCCACAAAGAACAGACGAGGTTCCTGTTGGGAATTTTTGGGGTTGCCCTTATGCCCTAAAAATTTATGCAAACACTTTAAACCTTACAGGGAGACAAACTTTCTGTTTTTGGTTTGGGTGTCTTTCGTTTGCATTTATTCAAGAAATTTAGGTTTTCCAAAACCAACTTGCGTTGGAATTTATTTGTTTCTTTTTTGTTTTTTTCTCTGGGAATTTACTTTTTTTCCCCTTATTTTTTCGGGTACAGACTGAAGTATAATGTAGGAGGGAAAAATTCTTCAAACATAATCGTTCTCTGTGTCCCCTTTCCCCCCCTCAGTGGTTTTTTCCGGGCCCAAATTTCCATTTGGGTCATCCTCCATGCCCAGTTTAAAAGGCGGCCATTTGTTACGGGGCCCCCCAGTACTGGCTGTCCACAAGGGCAGCCCACGACAGATCAAAAATTGGGAACCCCACCACTTCGGGGGTTTTCATTAGTGGGTGTTCTCTAGCATACGGCACACCACTACGAATTTCCCCAAACTGTTGACTGTGATAATTGCTTTCTCGTGAAAAACCCCGGGTGACCGTTTTCGCTTTCCCGAGGGCCCCCCACGTCCACCCCAAAACGTCCTCAAGAAGTTGTCCCCAATCAACGTCCTTGACCCAATCATCCCCCCAGGAAAGGAGGACAAAGAAAAAAAATGGAAACAGATGTCGGGGAAAAAGGGGGAGTCAGAGAATCTGACCTTTTTTTATATTTAGTTTTTAAAATGAGGCATGAAAGGGGGAAATTAAAACAAAAAATCCATTTTGCGTCCAGTTTGGCAGATAAATGAAATTTCTCGTTCTTCCTTTTCATTTTTATTGGGTTTTTTCGTCTTTCCTGAAGAAACGGTGAGTTTGTTTTGTTTATACTTTGTTTCTTTCGGGTTTTGCGGATTATCATTTATTTTTAATTTTTTTTTTTACATATTTATCGTCAAACATGAAGGGGTGAAAATGAAGGGATGGAGTTTCCGTTACGGTTGAGGCTACGGGGGAGTATGTTTCGTCCTCAAAGTAAACCCCGGGGTCCCGCAGAAACCCGACAGACCTTTTGGGGCTGGTCAAAGGGACTTTGAGCCCCAAAAATGCAAGAGGATGCATTTCCCTTAAGTCATGAAATTCAACCCCGTTATTCCCCCCTTGCCCCCTGGAGCCCCCAAACCAGTCAGTCTGGACAGGAGCTTTGGGCCGGACCTAAATTTTTCCCCCACATGAAGGGCCCCTCATGGGACTCAGACCCCAGCCTCCAGCTCTCGCGCCCGTTTTCAAAAACAATGCACTATACACAGCGGTGGTTATGTCACTCAGTGCTGAAGGACTGGGGTCATAGACAGAAAGTGGGAAAATCACACCCCCTGTCGGGTGGTCCCTGGGGGAAAAGTCTCGTTTATTTCATCAGTGTGGAGAACAGGAGGGAAAAAAGGGTGTCGTGTTAGACACTTTGGGGGGACGAGGGAAACCCCACCATTCCCTGTCCCCCAGTTTGCGCCCCGAAAAGGGTGGTAACCTTTTTAGTTTTTTGCAAAGGGGTCCCGAAGGCAAGAGTACGTTTATTTGTCTTAAAGACTTCTGGGGCCTTTTGGTTTCAGCTTTGCGATGAAAAAAAAGTGCCCCCTTTTGTTCTGTTCATTGGAAATTTAAGTATTTAAAAAAAAACGGGGCCCAAAATCGGTGCTTTTCCCAAAAATGAGGGACGCAAATAATTCGGTTTTTTCTTCTTTGCCATGATTGTAAAACCCGTGGGGACGAATAGAATTTGTTGCTAAATTCCAAATTCATTAAAAACAACATTTGCCCATTTGTTTGTTTCAAACCCGACTACTGGGGGCGTAAAAAATTTCTTCATTTGGTATGGCAAAAAACGTTTTACAATCAATTAAAGGGCCCCTCACAAATTTGGGTTTTGCCTCCTCTTTTGGGCCCGAATGAACCTGTTAACGATTCCCAATTTTTTTGCTAAATTTAAAAATTTCCCAAAACAAAATTTGCCTGTGTGTTTTTTGCTGTGTGCCAAGTGCAAGCATTTCTTTAATTCCCCCGGGAAAGGGGAGTTTTATCATGTCCAAAATGCCTTTGAATTTAAGAGGGGTGCTGCAGGGTGATTTAAAATAAAACAACGAATACCAAAAATGACGTAATGAGGAAAGCACATTTTGTTTCCCCCGGGACAACAGTATTTGGGAAACCCAAAGTCCAACGGGGACAGTGGGTGCAAAGCTTTAATTAGGGGTTTTTGAGAATGGTGAGGGGGGGGGGAAAGTTATCACCTTCTTTACGCCCTTCCCCTGCGTTTTCCCAAAAAATTTTTTAGATTAAATTTTTTTAAAAATTTTATTTGTGTATGGGGTGAGCTCTCCCCTCCTTCTCTCCTCTTCTCTCTCTCTCTCCTTTTCTCCCTCTCTCTGTCTGTCTCTGTCTTTTGTCTCTGTCTCTCTCTCTCTCTCTCTCTCTCTTCTCTCTTTTCCCCTCTCCTCTTCATTGCAGACAAGCATTGTTTTTAATTTTCTAAATTTTCACATCGCCTTCAAATCGGGCTGTTGCTATAGTTTTAAAAATATTCTGATTCTGATTCTTTATTCACGTGCGAGTGCAAAGTCAAGCGCCCTCTTTTTCTCCCCTCCCCTCCCCTCCCAATTTTTTTATTTTCCCCCGTCCGGGCCCCACTTACCCCAAGAATTTAAGACCTTCCAAAGGTCGATTTATTTGGGAAATCACTCTTACTTCATTGGGATTTGAAAATCAGACAAAACGGTGCGATAGTAACAAGAGACCCGGCACCAAGCCGGGGTCCCGCCCCCCATTGTTGACTGTAAAAACGTCTTGGACAATGGTCAAAGTGAGATTCATTTCCCCCTAAATTGGAAGCTTAAAAACAGGGGAAAAAATTACTTCAGTTGCCGTGTGTGTGTTACCTTTTCGGCCTCATATTTATTTTCAGGGTTTGAAACAATTTCCCATCTCTGCTGTCAGGTCCAGGAATCTCTTTCCCTTTGGGAAAAAATGGTGACACCAAAATTTGTTTGAGTTTTTTTGTTCCAAAAAAAAGCCGATTTCCCTGGTTTCTTGTTTTATTTGCCCTTGTCACGACAAACAGACAGGCCAGGGGAGGCTTTGGGCTTGATCGTTGTTTTTGGGGCTCCGTTACCCCGAAGGAGGACCCCCCCGGGGAAATTGGAAAAGGGTTTTATTTCTTACAGTGTCCCCCTGCCGGGTGGGTTTTTTAACTGCCCCCTGTTGTCTTTAACCCCAAGGTAAAATTTTGCTTTTACCGCTGAGCTGTTTCGGTTGTATTTAAAAGGGGTAGTACTTCATGTCTCCCGAAAGGTCGGTGACAACAGAAAATGGCGTTTTTAAAGATGCTGCCTTTCCATAGACTTGTTGTTTTTAAATCCATGTAATTTCCTGAATTTTTTTTCTTTAGGGGAGATGTTACGTGAATTACAAACTCTTTCTCTTGTCAACATAAAATTTTTTGGGAACACAGGCCTACTGGGACATCTCCTCAAAATGAGCCCCACATTTTACAAGTAAAGGGGCCGATGACCGTAAAATTAACCCTCAGGCCCTAATTGTTTAAAAAAATTTGGGGATAAAAATGTTTTTAAAACAAAAAATTCATCTTCAGTGGAAGACCTACGATGCTATCATGTCTTTTCCCTTGTTTTTTTTTAAATAACTAAACTAAAAAGTGAATTAAAAAACACTTAACGCGATATTTAAAAAAAAAAAAACGCCAGTGTTTGGGAAAGGGAAATTTTAAAACCCGGCCCCGTAAAAAAAGGTTTAATTTTAAGTGGGGTTTTTTTTAATTTTGGGAAACCGAATTCAGATTTTGAAAAAGTTTTTACAATCATCCTTTTAAATAAGGGCAACACTGTATGCCCACATAAAAAATTAAAAAAAAAATCGTATGAAAAATGGTACTTTGAAATCCCTTTAAAAAAACACACACACACACACAACAACATCACACACACACCCCACACACACACACACACAACAACCCCACTAAAATTTTCGGTCGTAGGCCCCTTTAATCAGGAAAACTTTGACGTTTTTCCCTTTTGTTTACTGTTTTTGGGTTGTTTCCTGATGAAGGGTCTAAGACCCAAAGCTTGAGTGTTTAAATTTTTAAAATTTTTTTTTTTTTTTAAAGAAATTCAAAATACTCCCTTTTTCATATTGTCTTTTTTGAAGCCCCGCAGTCGCTTTTATAAAAAACAAAAACGATTTTTTTTCCCAACCTTTTGGGGAAATAATTGCAAACTTTTGTGTGGGAAACTTGAGCAGATATTTTTAAATTTTTACCTCTCTTTTCGTTGTTTTTCCAAACTTTCTTTGTTTCTTTCTTTTTTTGTTAAAAATTTTTTTCATTCGTTCTTTTTTTTTCTTTTTTCTTTCGTTTTTGGCCCGTGTTTTTTTTTTATGTTCGGGTCCCTTTTTTTTTTTTAATTGATTTTTCCCTTTCTTGCTTTTTGGCAGCATTCAATGTTCTTAATGAATACTTAACAAACTGAGCCCTGGCTTTTTCTATGTCAAAGTCCTTAAAGTTTTTATATGTCACAGTTTTTTGAGAATGCGAACGTATGCACGTGCCCACTTACACACACACACACACAACACACACACACACACACAAAACACACACACACACCACACACACACGCACGCACGCACGCACGCACGCACGCACACACGAAACCACACACACACACACACACTCACTAATTCACACACAAACACACACACACACACACAACGCACGCACGCACGGCACGCACGCACGCATGCACATAGCACATCCATACACACACATACACACATATGCACACACACATACACTCACTCACTAATTCACACACAAACACACACACCCACACACACACACACACACACACACACACACACAAACACGCACGCACGCACGCACACGCACATACACGCGCGCGCGCGGTACGCACACACTAACACACGCACACGCACACACACACACGCACACACACATACACGCACACACAACACACACACACACACCACACACACACACATACGCACGCACGCGCGCGCACAACACACCACACGTACACGCACACACACACACACACACAACACACACACACACACACACACACACACACCCCCACACACACACACACACACGCACACAACAGAACTGCGAGCAGACGACTGCCTTAGCTCTTCATTGACGTCATCCAGCAGCCCTCCTCCCTGCCAGACAATGGCTCTCCAGACCTCCGCCAGAGTTCATGTAATGCTACTTGCCATCATTATATGGCGCCAGCCTTAGCCTCTGTTGAGAAATGGCCATGTCTGAGACTATCATTGAGAAAAAACAACCTGAAAAGAGAGACGCTAACCTTGCGTGCTGTTACGCCTTTACCCACTTCAGTGAAGATACTGTTACGTCGGATCGAGAGCGGATTATGGAGGGAGGGTGATGGTGGTAGGAGG